>ML786902.1:193143-225767 GCA_009831015.1 Picea engelmannii | reverse complement strand
AAAGCTAGAATTCATATTTGTTTGATTTTCAATTGTTTTGCATTATGTGTGCTTCTCTTCGGCGTTATCCACAAGTTATGAAACTATTTTACGGACACACATGATTTATACAAATTATATTAAATAGGTCTGAACGAAAAATCATTTTACAAAACCCATGATAAGAATAACGAGCACACAACAATTAACTCGATCAACGACAGAGTAATCAACATAATCATGTCAACGGAACCCGTAGTGAATCCCCAGTCGCGGGTCGAACCGGCTCTGATACCATATGTAACGACCTCCTATCTACAATGCATACCCAAAATGCCCAACAACTACATTCTTCTCATGGCCAAAAATGGTGGTAACAATTTCAACATTTCCAGAACAACTCACAACAACCTTGCAGAAACGAAATTTGCCGAATATACAAATGCCATAACAATTCCACAATTTCAACATCGATAACATTAAATTTCCGAAAGTAAAAATGCATTATAATTCACCAGTTAAAATCATACTGTTGCCTTTCGCTTTCCTCGGACGACGTCCCGCGCTCCGTGTCGCGTCTCGTGCTCCATGCCGCATCCCGCTTGCCGACCGTAGAAAGCTCACCGGTACCTCCCAGCCAAATGCTATGGGTACTCTGCTTTTCCCTTAGCTCCCCGAGCCGCAAAGGGGCCACACAAGAACCAGAGATAGACTAGCGTCTCATCTCACCTCCACGGCTGAGCTACCACTCCAACACCGCTGAAATATACCCAACTCCTCACAAGCAACCCGTCAAGCCACAATTCGGTAGCGTAACGTTATGCTAATCGTTCATCCCCTTCTTCCTTCCTTTCCCCTCCTTTTATAGAATTTTGAGACCGACCTAATTCATAAATCATTAATTAATTAATTTTTAATGACAACCCTCTAAACGTTCTCCGCCGTCCAAGTGTCACACATGCCTCTGGTTCTCCAAAATTAATTTATTTTTTTATAATTAAAAGACTCAAATTCCTCACTCCCCCAAAAATCACTCCTTCAATTACTCCTTAAATTACTCCTTAAGCACTCCTTAAATTTCTCCTTAAATTACTCCTTAATCACTCCTTAAATTTCTCCTTAAATTTAATTCTCTTTTATTCTATTATTTCATTCTGTCTTGTTCTTTCTATTTTTGAACCCAAAAGATAAATGCGGTTTTTAATCTTTTCAATATATTTTTAAATTCCTAGCTTTTATCCTCCCACACTTTAATAAATTTGATTTCTTCTTTATCATTTAAAAGCCACGGGTTTCACTTAATTTAATTCCCTCATTACTTTACCCCCTTTACTTTTAAGAAGACTTTAATTAACACCTAGGAGGGTTTTAGTTTATGCCCTAGGTTTATTTTGTAGAATCTTTTCTTAGGGCTTGTCAAATTTAACTTAGAAATATTTTAATTTAGGTTTTGATTTGAACAGGGCGACAATTTAATTAGGGGAGTCATTTTAAGAATTTTATCAGGCGTTAAGGTCTTAGGGTCATCTAGGTTGTCTCATCATCATCATCCATGCGACGTGCTCTTCAGGACACACTACGTGCTCCAAGGGTGCCACTCACCTCGTTTTCTTCTGTTGCGCGACGTGCCCTTCAGGATGCACCACGTGCTCCAAGGGTGCCACTCGCTGACTTGTATTTCTTTGCGCGACGTGCCCTTCAGGATGCACCACGTGATCCAAGGGTGCCACTCGCATATTTGCATTTCTTTCCGCGACGTGCCCTTCAGGATGCACCACATGCTCCAAGGGTGCCACTCGCTGACTTGACGGATTGGTAGACTCTATAACCCCTGGAGTCAACACTCCTCCAAGTGAACTTGTGGGAGACTAAGGGCTCTAAGGAATAAGGCCCCCGCCTTATTGTGTGCCCCTTAGAATCATCGTGAGCGACTGTCACAGTCTTCCCTCACAGCATCATGGATCCTCTCGACCTAGGTAATCGTTAACCTACAGTTCGAGCCACGGCGAGAGTGCTAATAGGCCGTGGCAGGGCTGCTGTCACACCTCTCCCTCAATATCTCTAGAACTCGTCTGTGGCCCCTTTACTCCATATGTGAGTCTGGTCGGCAAGCTATCATCAGCCTGCATCATCAACCATCATGTCAGATCATGTCAACAACATATCATAACATCAATAACATCTCATCAAAACAAAACAATATCACCGTGAATGAAACAACTCAATAGCCTACTCCCTGACTCAATCCGGAGTCCAAGGGAGTTCCACTGATGCCTCTGCATCCTCAAGGTCCGAAACCCTGCACACTCAATGAAACTGAGTCAATAGCACCTGTATACAGCAATAGTAAAACATTCTGTCATCAATCATGACGCATCATCATCAAGGTTAAGTGGTTCATCATCATAAAAATCCAGATCACTTGCGAGCAAGTGTCCTCAAAGAATAAGTTTTGTCAGTGCGCCAGAGCAGGATGTTACACTACAATCTAGCTGCACATTCTCCACTGCGACGGGAGAGCCAAAATTGGGAGATGAGCCAACTCAACTCCACCGCTTAGTTGATACAGTCAAATCTTGTCTTCGACAATCACAGGAAGAAACAACGCAAACCACCCAGGTTTTGACACAAGTACAAGGGGTACTAGTATAGAAACAGAGTGCTACAGAATGGGAAAAGATTTCTCTCCAAGTGAAGTTTGATGAAGAAAAATAAAAGTTACAGCAAGAAAAGGAACAGTTGCTCCTAGAGAAACTCGAAGTAAAGGAAATGGTGAACAAATAACTTCCCTCTATGACAGTTGTAGAAGTAAAGACTGAAGAGAAAGTTCCACAACAAGTAGCACAAATTGAATAAGTGATCTAGCAACTACAACAATGCATAACAGATTTGGAGCTATGCATAGTACCCAAGACCCCTCAAGATGTAAGATACCAAAGGGAAGCAACCACTAGGAGCGCAGTTGAATGGCTCAAAGATATTACCCAAGAATGTAAGAAGCTCACTGATTGCAGTGCCCTGAGATATGAGCGACTCGCTGAGAGTCCAGAATTAAGAACACTAGAGTCACAACTACAAGGGGTGAAGTACCAAGCCGAAAAGATACAGGCACAACTAAAGTCCCTGTCAGCTGTGGAAATAATGAAGCTCTCCCAAGAGCAACGCACTGCACAAAAACAAATCCATACTATCTGGATCAAATTTATGGAGATAACTCAGAAACTCCAACCTATGCAAGATAAGGACTATCAATTGTTTACAGTGGTAGAAGGCCAAGGAGTAGAGCTAGAGCAGGTTGTCACTACAATAGAACAACGTCTAGAGGGAACTATTATTGATGTAGTTATCCACAAGTTCACTAAAAAGGAGGCCACAACACAACAACAGGTCGAAGCAACTTGAGCCAAGCTTGAGGTGTTCAAAGTAGAACTAGTCAGACCAGAGTGACTCGGGACGAATCATAGGTGAGTGTTGAGGGCCTGTTGGCCCTTGACTAAGTTTTGGGAGATCGTTGGCCAGGTTGACCTATTTTGGGACTTCGATAGCCTATCGAAGACGAAGTGCAAGATGAAGCATATATGGCGAGATCTCAGCCCATTTTTGGGTCCTTTTTGGGATTTGGGAATATGTAACAGGATTGGGATGTCGGCCCATGGGTTTACCCATGTTTAGGCCTATTTTGTATGTATAAATAGATGTATAAGAAATGTAAGGAGAGGCATCTATGTGATGTTAGTTGTACAATTTGGCTAAGTGCCAAGAGTTGGATCTGTGTGATTAAGAAGTGTAAGGCTTTGTGCATATTGTGTGAGACTTGCAGAGCTAAGTGCAAGTCATTGTAAGAGATTGTGAAGGATTTGTGCTACAATGCAAGGAAGGAGGATCTAGCAAGCTGCACAGATCTCCTGTCCTCTACGGAGTAAGGGTTTTTGGCTATGTGCATGTAGATGACTGATTGAAGCTAATAAAGAAGAAGAGTTGGTGGACGTAGCCCCAGGGTGGGGGTGAACCACATAAATACTGTGTTATTCTACTCTGTGTGATGTTTTGATGTGTTGATGTGTTATCTGCTAAGTGATTTGTTATATTCATTTAGATTTATTTATTCTTTGTTATTATGATGAATCTAGATGCTAGATCTAATCTATTTCTTATGCTAAGTGCTTATATATTAGATCTGGGTGAATGCTGCGATGCTCTGTTTTGTCTGCGAAGTAGATATTGGTTAGATATTGATGAAGGTTTACTGTTGAGTGCTCTATGAAGTATTATAATCATAGATCTATGTCCCAGCTAAGGTTGCAGACACCTGAGTCCTACAACCACCCCTGCCTCTACCTCAGGTGATACTTTATTTGCTTCGTAGGTGTTTTCAAAAGGGCTAGTATTTAGGGTTTTGTTGGTGCACTATTGTAGCATTGAACCTTGGGTCTTTCTCTGTGCCAACACAAACCATCTACGTTCACATGTACTCCTATCAAAAGACCATTCGATACAATTTTGTGTTGATTCATGAGACTTAACTCAATATGAGACCATACTAGCTTTGTTTTTCCCATCATATCCCATGTCTACTTAGGTAAAACATTCACATCAGACCCCAATTCCAAGATAAAATTATGCACATCATACTCCCCAATTGATGCACTGAATCTGAATTCTCCATTGGTCTTCTTCCTCCACAATACCTGATTTACCATCCTTGGTGCGATGGGAGTTTCCCTTCCTCATGTACAATGATCAATCATTTCATATAGTGTAATTATCACAATTTCACCTTTCATTGTCTCTAAAAAACTTCTCAAGAATTCTGTTAGTGTTCTTACCTTCCCATTTGGTTTCTCTAACACATCACGATCTCCTACATGAGGCACATATGATTTTGATGCTCCCCAATCCTGTCCAAGTACCTCTTTTCCCGCTCTGTTATATGTCTCCTTTTCTCGTTGAGGATCAAGGGTTGGCATAGGCTCGGATGACTTCCTTACCAATTTCTTTGTTTTATTTCCTCCATTTGTCATATCATCTCATTTTCTATCTCCTCCATTCATAACAACCTATATTCTTGGTGCTTCACTGCGCTTTTCAGTTGATATTTTAGGCACATTGTGATTTGGATTTTGGTTCTAGTTTCCTCTGGACTTCCATTCGACAACTAGTTGTGGAAAATATTATGTCACATGGTCCAGTGATCTACAATACGTGCACATTGTACACATATTTGGGTAGTCACAGGAGAAGTGTCTTGGTTGATTACGAGTGTAACATATAATTGGTCCTCTTCCTCACCCACCAAAATTTCCTCTTCCTCAACCTATGCTAAAGTTTTTTCCTCTATTCCCTAGATTGAAACCTATTTGATTATTATATTGTATACCACCCCCTTCTTCTACAAAATTCTCCTCTTGAATCTTATACATATATTATGTGTGCTCCCTCATTAAGTCGAATGCACGACAATCCTTCTCTTCATGTCCCACCAACTTGAAAAAATTGCAAAAGAAGTTTCTTGGTGTACTCTGATACTTTTGTAGCAATGGAAAATTAGTTGGGTGATGTCCCCATTTTTATATAAATTGTAATATCCCCCTCCCGGTAGTGGATTCAATGCTCCAATCACCAAATATTGCACGAATTCTAGGAATTTTTCCTTGTGATGGCCTCCAGTCCTAGACTTGGTACAACACACTTACTCACATTTCTCCTTTTCTTTTGTAAATTCTACTAGTTGAATCATCAATGTAGCCAACTTTGTATGAACTTGTGCCATTCCTCCACTGTCTCTTACAGGAGATGATTTCAATTTCATTGCAATTTCCATCACCTCGGGCTGCGATGTAACCTTATGTTGAATAAAAGGTCTTCAAATGTGTGGTAGAAGTACTGTAATAAAAAATTATGGATGTTTTTGATCAGGGATATGGAAAGTCAATATACCCATCAAATCCTTGAACCTTTGATCGAAATCCCATACCGACTCAGTTTGCACCTGTTTAATCTCCTTCGGTTATGTAATTTACTATAAATTATACTTTGGCTTCTTGAAATCTTTCAACAACGCTCACCTAATCTCTGCCAAACTCCCGGCTTATCCTATAGGTGTGGTAATATGTAGCTTCATGTACCAAACTAATTTATGGCCCTAAAATGTTATGGATAATTGCGCAATATTCATAGCCTTGTCTTGAACATTCATTTGCAGTCTAAATTGTCTCGCAAATAAAACAAAATTTTCTCTCGGTCCTCTAACCCAACTCCCTATAACTCAGGAGGTCAAAGGGTGTTTTCTACCCCTACCATGTTTCTTTTTGTAGTCCCTCTTCTCAGTGATGCTGGTTTACTTTAACTCTGCGCATTGCTTCCATTACTTTAATTGCTACTACTATGTCCTCCCTGGCTAACTATAAGTGCTTTTGACAAGTCTTCAATTGTTATATATGATTGTGGTGATGCACATTGGGTCGTGTATTTTACACAGGAGTCAGTCTGAGTAGGACATAATGGTTCTTGTATTACTGGAATGGATTGGAATTCCTCTTCTTATCCTCTTGTATGTGGTATTTCCATGATTTAGACTATTGCGCAAGGTTCTCTCCCCTATGGATCATTCCATTTCTCTCCTTTATTAGCCCCAATATTTTGCCTCTTGTACCTCCTTCCTCCATGTAATACTCCAAACTCATATTCTTCCTCTGGTATACCTACTTTATTCCTCTACATCCTCAGTCCCTCCCTTCCTTCTTCATGGTTTCCTTCATCCTCTCTTGTTATCAGACTATCCTCTTGTCATCCCCTGGTTCCCCTATGTGCGTGAGGCCACTTAGCAGTGATATTTCATTATCATCACACACTTGTCACACAACAACATCTTTATCCATGTACCCAACGATTTCCTGAACCTTCCGCATGGACCCTTGAAAAATTCCCTTTCTGCAACACTGCATGATTTGGTATAGTCTACGAAAAAATATGTAATAAATCCTCCTAGTATGATATCCAACCAAAAAGAAACTATGTGAGTAGTTGAGTTACTTACATAATTCAACCATTTTACTAGATCAAAAGTCCAATTACTTGGTGTAGTAGTTCTATGCCTTCCATTATTCTCCACTAATATTTCTATCCACTTAGTCAGAATAATTGGAAAATCATCAAACAAAATTCCATGTAGTTATGTATAGACATACCTTTGCATCCATTTATTGTCACTCATAAAAGGATTTGTGTTCTCTTGTCAAGAAAAATATCATTCCTTCCTTTCCCACCATTCTGAGATCTCTTTCTTAGCCGACCTCCAAAATATTCCCTCAATCGTAAATTCCAAGTCTTGGAAACAAAACCATTTGTTGGCATTGTGCACGGTTTGTAAGACCCTAGGTTCAAGTTATCTTTGACCTACAAAAAAATTTAGACACCGACCCTTTCAACACCACCTTATTGCATAGATGAAGTCTTACCTGAGGTATCTATGGGGATTGCAAGAACTAGGTTTCTGCAGTAGTGAGGGAGTGGTAGGTTATTATTCCATTCATCCTTAATTATTTGTGTTGTGCATGTTATTCTACAAGTGCTCTTATTCTATCATTGAATGGATATTAGGTTCATACTGCTATTATATTCCATATTACTCCATAGACTCATTACTGTAACACTAAATATTATTATGCAATGATTATTCATCAAACAAATCTAATCTAATAAACATCCAAAAGAATCCGTGAAAAATCACACATAATAAAATTAACACAATATTTAACGTGGTTCACCCAAAACTGGCTTACGCTCACAATGGTTGGATTTTATTTATTATGCATTTGGTAATTTCTTCATGTTTGTGCACTACACTTACAAATATATATCATGGTTACCTTTTTCTTCTCCTATCCTAGCCGCTCTGCAATGCAAGCCTCTCTCTCTGCATGATTCCTTACATAGACATCCATTCTCTCCTGTCTCAACCTATCCTATCCACCTTCTTACATACAAGATCTCTCAACAGTTTGGAATAAACTCCACAATACTTCCCAAAAATAACCACATGAAGGAGAACCCACCTATCAAGAACCCCTATTCTCCCAACCCATTAGATATTTATACATACATTCTAGGGCTTAAAATCCTACTTTCTCCATCCCAAAACCCTATTACAATGCATGACTACTCTCGCTAATTGGTTGTTCGAGCTATTTTCGTCTGCTTTTCCATATGCATATTGTTTTTTCACTCTTATTTCTCGTTCTTCCTTCTTTTTCACATCCTTCTATCTTTAGCATGTCGAGCTATCATCCTTCCTTTTCGCCCTCTTTCTTCCCTTTATTTAGTCTCTACTTTATTCTTCTCTATGCTTTATTCATTGTTTTATTTTTCCTACTGGGTGTTTTACTTTTGGATGCGGCACAATTGCTCACTCCCTAGTCTTCCTTCTTCTTGTGCACACCTCCACTGTGCACATCTTCTATACTTAGTATTTTTACCAAAATTGTATTCCAAAATTTCATGTCCAACACACATCTTCATAGTTTTTCTACATTTTTTCAAGTCCCAAACTTCTAGGCCAATTTTGATTCCATAAACGACGTTTTTTATGTGTCAATACCCAACATATGATAGAGGCATGTACTCACACATTTGGAATGTGTACTTTTAGGCTATAATTTTAAGTTGAAACTTTGGACTTGTTGCCAAAAGGAAAGATAACCTTCACAACTTGAAGGTTTATGTTGGATGGATTGAAGTGTTACAATATAGAATTTGATGTTTAGAAATATATTTCATTTAGAGAATTTTTTTTATTTATGTCAATGTAATATATTATATTAAATAGAGGCACAAAATCTTAAAAAAACACAAGAGAAATATAATAATAATCTTAAAAATTACTTCATAATTTTTATTTTTTCATTATATTTCGATTAAAAATATTTCAATTAAAGTTTACTGCATCAAGAACATAAATATTTTTTTGTTAAATTTTAATGTCTCCACTACTTTCCATTAATTACGATATTAAATGATAGAAATCATTTAAAAAAATATAGTTACATTGAAATCGAACAGTTGCACTAATTCTAAGATCATATCAACTCCCACCATGTTAAGATAAAAGTGTCCCCACTTTCTGATAGAAATGCATGAATTGAGTTTGTAACTCATCAATAGTGAGGCTCTTGGCCTATGTCGAGTGACGACCATGCTGTCCCACTAGATAAAAAATATTAGAGGCATGCCACATTGAGTGAGTGTGCAATTCCAACACCATATCTTCTTGTAGTGGATTATTAGAATCATGAATATTGTGAGTGAGATATTGTGCAACATGAACTTACTCTTCCAATCGAAGAGGTTCATACAACTTCATACTGTTCTGATGCAGGAGCATCTAGCAATAAATGTTAATATTGACCTCATGGGTAACAATCATTTACCAAGGGAGTTGACTCCCTAATTTCTTTTATTATATCTGTAATAACTATAAGATATCTCTAGAAGACATTTTCTTTGAGCTTGTCTGATTAGATATCGAGTTGTTTTTCATAGGTGTTAAGTCTCTTGCTAAATATTAGGAACATATCACTAGATAAATCATGATTCATTTTTTTATGAGCTATCTGAGGGGTTGATATATAGTGAATGATATGTAAGAGGTAAATTTTAGCGAGTGTGTGATATTGAATATGTTAAAAAAGTGTGGATCACACACATCCAAGAGACCAAGAAGGAATGAACTTTCCTCTGTAAATTTACTCCTTCATTGATATTAAGAAATAACAGAGTGTGTGGTGTTGTTACGCTATGTGTTTGGATGGTTAAAATCTATGTATAAAATATGAATATCTTGGCAGAGTGATGAGTTTATGTGATTGAAGGAAAGACCGTGCGTAGTTAATTTCAGCTAAGTTATAAAATTCTATTTGAAATAATATTTCCTGAGTATTTGTCTTCGTGGAAAAAAAAAAAAAACGATTTGGCATAGTCAAATACCCCTTAAATATATCCTCCAATTCAACATCGCTACTGGATTTCATGCATAGAGTGACCTACAACACATGCACATTGTTTGTTGAGTTCCTCACGGAATTTCCTGCGACAAATTTAGTCAACTTTGTTCGTTGATGTTTCCACACAGAAGTATATATGTGTAGTAGTGTTTTGCACAAACTTATGTAAGACAAAGAGAAATTAAACACTATAGAAAAAGGAAAATTGAACGCTTGTTCATGTTGATACTATGCCAGAAAAGCAACCCGAATATTGGTTGTGACAGAGTATTAAAAACTATGTGACTGTGGGTTGAAGTTTTTGTTATTTGGCCATCATTTTTGGTATCGGAGAAATATTATATCTAAGGAATCATGCCACCTAGGAGAGGAGGTAGAGATAAGAATGTGGTAATTGATGAGTTACACTACAAGCTAAGGCACATCCAGGAAAGGATGGAAGCCATTGAGATAGCTCAGAGGAGAGAACCTGACATAGGAGATGTTAGTGAGTGAAGATATTTTCTTTGAAGAGGAAAAAGAGGGAGCTCCAAGAGGATACACAATAGGGAGGTCCAGGCCTAAGATGGAACTTCCCATGTATGAAGGTAATTCAATTTTTGAGGAATTAATTGATTAGATAAATGCCATGGATAAATATTTTGAGTATGAATAGGTAGAAGAGGAAAAATGGTGAAGAATGTCATGACTAGGATAAAGGGACATGCAACTCTATGGTGGGATGAGTTGCAAGTAGACAAAAGGAGAAAAGGAAAAGTTGAGATCAGGAGTTGGGACATAATGGTGGCCAAATTTAAAGGTAAATTCATGCCTAAATATTGTCAACTGATTGTTTTTAGACAATTGAAAAACCTTAGAGAGAAAACTATGACAGTAAAAGAATACAAAGAGGAATTATATAGGTTGAACATTAGCTATGGTCACATTGAGGAACATGTTGAGAAGGTTTCTAGATACATAAAGGGTTTGAGATATGAAATTCAAGATGAAATCATACTTTTTTCCTTGAGAACTTTTGAAGATGCATACCAAGCAACATTGACGACATAATACATGTTGACTAGAAAGAAAAACTATAGAAACAAAGGAAGAAGTCTAGCAAGAGGTAAAGGAAAATCTAATAGAGGAAGATTTCATCCTTGAAAAGAAAGAGGAAGGAAGTTCAATCATCCACTCACCAATAGGATGTGAATTAAGAGGTAGAATATTTTTCTCAAGAGGCCAAGGAAGAGGGAGAGAAATTAGATGTTATACATGTGGTAAAATAGGACACATATCATGGGATTTTCCAAAGAACAAGGAAACAGGTTAGGGAAATGAAAATATAGCACAAAAAGATGAAGAACATATGAAGGTAGTCACACAAGAAGAAGTTCCCAAGGTAGGGGAATCATTTTTGTTGGAAAGAGTTTTAATCAAATTAGAGAAGGACCCTAAAGAACTGGTCTAGAGGGAAAGTGTATTGAGGACTGTATGTAGGTCAGGAGATAAGTTTTTCAAAGTTGTCATTGATAGTGGTAGAACTTATAATTTGGTTTCCATTGAAATGGTAGAGAAGTTGGGATTGAAAAGTAAAGTGCATCCCACTCCATGTAAAGCGTGTTGGTTGCAAAAAGGACATCAAGTTTTGGTGAATGAGAAGTGTAAGGTGGAAATTCAAATTGGTAGCTTCAAGGATGATATATTATGGGACATAATCCATATGGATGTATGCCATGTTTTGTTAGGAAGACCATGGAAGTATGATAGAAAATTCTTTAATGATGGTAGGAGGAAAACATATTCTCTAGAAAAGGATGGACACATGCATGTGTTTTTTCTTTTGCAGGATGAAGGAGCCAAAGAAGAAGCTAGTCCAAGTGTACTATTGATAAGTGGGAAGGAGCTGCTGCAAGAAGTCAAGGAGAGAGAGGAGGTAATTTTTTTATTTAATTGGTAAACCAAAGGTAATATTCACCACTACAAATTTAGATGATTTACCTACAAAAGTTGAATCTATGTTGTATGAATTTGTTGATATTATAGTTGATTTTTTCCCACATTATCCCCTATAAGGAGTATTAGCCATCATATTGACTTAATTCGAGGAGCAATTTTTCGTAATAATGAAACATAGATAATGATCCCACAAGAGAATGAAGAGATTAAAAGGAAATTACATGAGTTTTTAGAAAAATGTTTTGTGAAGGAGAGTTTGAGTCCATGTGATGTACCAACAACGCTCATCCCAAAGAAGGATAATGGATGGCACATGTGCACTGAATCCAAAGTGATCAACAAAATTACCATAAGGTACATATTTACATTGCCTCGCATATATGATTTGATGGATTATTTGAGTGGTTCAAAATATTTTTCAAAGATTGATTTAAAGAGTGGATACCATCAAATTAGGATTAGAGAGGGGGATGAATGGAAAACTTCTTTAAATACTAACAATGGAGGATCATCAAGACATTTTGGAAAATATAAAACTTTTTCTCATGTAAATTCTTTTTATTATTGGGAAGGTATGCAAAATAAAGTGAATAAGAATGTGGAGAAGTGCAAAATTTGTCAGGATGCTAAAGGGAGAAGTTAGACTATAGGATTGTATGAGCGCCTACCCATTCCAAGAAAGCCATGGGATGAAATGAGTATGGAATTTGTGTTGGGATTTCCAAGAACAAAAAGAGGTAATTATTATATCTATGTTGTGGTAGATATATTTTAAAAATGGCTCATTTTATTGCTTGTACCAAGACTAGTGATGCGACAAATGTTGCAAATTTGTTTTTTAAAGAAGTTGTAAGGTTGCATGGTTTACCCAAAAGTATAGTTTCTAACAGATATAATAGGTTTGTGGGAAACTTTTGGAGAACCTTATGGATGAATCTTGGTATTAATATCAGTTTGATCTCAGTCTATCATCCATAGACTGATGGGAAAACAAAGGTAGTAAATAGAAGTCTAGGAAATAGTTTTATAATCCTTGTGAATGTGAATCCTAAGTAGTGGGATCATATACTTGCTCAAGCTAATTTTTCATATAAAAAATCACTAAATAGAAGCACAAGGATGATTCCATTCTAGATTTTGTATGGAATGCATCCTAGGGGAGTATATGAGTTGAGGAGTTTGGGAAAACAAGAATTAAGAAGTGTTGATGGTGAGGATTTTGCAGTAAGTATGTAAGAGTTCCAGGAAAGGGTCAAACATAAATTGCAAGACCACAACCACAAGTATAAAAATTGATCAGACATGAAAATAATACCAATGAATTTTGAGGTTGGTGACTTGGTTAGGGCATATTTGAGGAAATAAAGATTTCTTCTAGGGACTTATAAAAAATTAAAGCTTAAAAAGATTGAACCATGTAATATTTTTAGGAAATTTTCTTCTAATGCATATGAAATAGAACTTCTGAGTGGTGTTGGAATTTATCTAATATTTCATGTTGCATATTTGTATTCCTTCAAGTAGAAAGATGATGTTTCAATAGATGAACCTGCAAGTGACGAAGTTCAAAATGTAGGATGGAAGAAACAACTACCTAGCGTAGTGAAAAAGGAAATTGAGTCAGTATTTGATAAGAAAGTGTTAATGAAAAACAAAGGCAAGAAGTATTTCAAATATTTGATCAAATGGAAGGGTCGACCAACAGAGGATGCTGCTTGGATGATAGCAGTAGAAATTTTCAAATGGTGCATACCTTGAAGACCTAATGAATAGTTATTTTCTTCCGAGGAGTTTGATGCAGGAGCATCTAATAGTAAGTCTTAAGATTGACCTCATGGTTCACAAACATTTACCAAGGGAGTTGGTTTCGTAATTTATTTTATTATATCTGTAGTAATAATGAGATGTATCTAGAAGACATTTTCGTTGAGGTTGTTTGATTAGATATCAAGTTGTTTTTCATAGGTGTTAAGTCTATTACTAAATATTAGGAACATATCTCTAGTTTAGGCATTTGTTAAGATAACTCATGATTCATTTGTTTGTGATATATCCAAGGGCTCAAGTTATATTGAATTATTTGTAAGAGTTAAGGTTTAGTGAGTGTATCGTATTGAATATGTAAAAATAGTGTAGATCATGTAGGTCCAAGAGACCAAGAATGAATGAAATTTCCTCTGTAAATTTGCTCCTTCATTGATATTAAGAAAGAAAAGAGTGTGTGGTGTTGTCGTGTTTTGTTTTTGAATGGTTAAACTCTATGTATAAATTATCTTGGTAGACTGATGAGTTTAAGTGATTTTAGGAAAGACTACGCATAAGTAATTTCAACTAAATTCTAAAATTCCATTTGAAAGAATGTTTCGTGAGTATTTTCCTTCATAGGAACAAAAATACATGATTTGGAACAGTGAAATAACCCTTAAATATATGTGACAATTCAATATCGCTATTGTATTTGGTGCACAAAGTGATATTTGACACACCCACATTATTTTCTGAGTTCTGCGTAGAATTGTCTGTGACAAATTTCACAATCTTTGTTTGTTGATTCTTCCACGTAGAAGTATATCTGCATAGTGTTGTTCCATGCAACATTTTGTATGAAAGAGTGAAATCCAACATCTTAGAAAAATGAAAATTGAACACATGTTCGTGTTGATCGTAAGCTAGATAATAAACCCAAATATTGGTTGTGACAAATTATTAAAAACTATGTGACTGTGGGTTGAAGTTGGTGGTATTTTTCAATCGTGTTCACATGAATGATGGGATGGATTCCTAGTTGAGGTGGGAGGTATATCGTGGATGAATTATGTCCCACTTGCTAAAGAATGGTACATGGGCTATAGTGAAGAGGCTAGAGCTTGCGATGTTACTAGCCTTTAAATCATTATTTTTGCAAATGAAGCTAGACTCAACAACCCACCTAGAATGAAGCATGGACCCTATATCAATATTTTTGGAATTTATTCTTTTGATGTTTGTTAGAAATATCACATTACACTTCAACTTATATCTTAGCCAATGTGTCAGACAATGAGGAAACATTGTTTTATTCCCTCTACTATTTAGGTGAACAAACAAGGTGATCCAGATTGGATAATTATATTATTTTTCATCTATGTCACTACTTTTTGGGTGGAAAAAATGGAGGAATCAACTGCAGGGCCATTTCAATGACTGGTCCAAATTTGGAAATTTGGGTCCAAAAAACAATTAGAAATATTATGTGGCCATTTTGAGGCATCACACAGACTTTTTTTTTCCAAAACTTACTATGAAGGAATATTCTAAATTCTACACATTGATACATTTCCAATGATAGAGACGGTTTTTCAATCGAAGTTCATATGAGAAAGTTATTCCTCCCACAAGTTTACCTACCATATTGATCACCATGGTGTGAGTGGATGCCACATCAACCTCCTTTACTTAGACATGTGGTGCTATCCACATATTGGATTTTCTATTAACATTATAGAAGGTCCAAAATATGATCATAATTGAAGGTTGAGGAAGTCAAAAACCTATTTGTATATGGTTATCAGGATATGTTAAATACTGGGGCATTGAGAGGAGAATAGGTTCCATTCTTTTGCATTGTATCTTGTTCCATAGTTGAGAAGAAAATTTGAGAGTGGTATTATTTGAGTGTAACAGAGGGGGGGGGGGGACTCTGTAGAAACCATACATGCCAAAGTTCAAAGGGAACTCCATAGAGACTACCTCTTTCTTTGTACTTGCATAATTTCTATACTAGAGAAAAGAGAGTAGAGAAACCTCACCTTCTAGATGGGTTTTCTTCCATATTAGGATTCCTAGGTCATATATTCTGTTTATTAGTGGATGGTGTGAATGCATTTTACTGTTCTCTATTTTCTTCATTTTATCTATTTTATCAGTAACTAAATATTATGGATATGTAAAGGAAATTAAACTTCATATTACAGATGTCAATATTTTATTAGATTTATTGTGATGAACTATTCGAGTGGAATATCCACGATAGTTTATAGATCATATTATTATCAAAGAAGGATTTTATTTTGGGTATTTGTGGGAAGTTGTAGGATCTAGGAATTAGCTTAAAGAGAAGTTGCAAAAACCCTATCCATGGAGGATGAGTCTATTCATAATAACCTTCAAGATCTAGCAGAAGAGATATTTGATCGGTTGGAAGAAAAATTTGTTGACATCAGTTGTAATATGAATGTCCTCATGGTAGATCTATAAAATAAGCTCGGGCCATTTCTAGATGATGGATGATCTAACTCAAATAATAGATCAGAGGGAAAATCAAAATATTAGGAAGACTTGGGAAAGGAGTTATGAAAATAATCCATGAAAGAAAATCCAAGTTTGAGTGTCATGAATCCTTCATAGTCCCTATTCAATATGGAAGAGAAAGTGGACATAAATCCATACCAAGGTGAGATCGATGCATTAAAAATGAATAATTAGTTGCAACAACTAGAATTTTATTTTAGTGTTCACCATATAGATGAAGAGTAACATATTTCATTTTTTATATTGAATTTAGAGGGCCATGCTTTATCCTGGTGGGAAATCCATACAAAAACCCTTAGGATGGAGAGTGATATTCTAGTATGTAGGTGTGAGGACTTCAATACCCTCATTAAGTCCCAATTTTTCCCTATCGATTATGTAGAGGAACAACGGATAAAGTGGGACTACTTCAAGAAGAGGCATTGACAATGTGCATAGGAGTACACCACAGAGTTCAAAAGGATGGCCATCATGCCAGGTATCTCTCCCAAGAACCCATATGTACTCCTGAATTATCTAAGGGGTTTACAAAGTCAACTATGAAAGTAGGTGATTCTCTTCAAGCCAAGGATGGTGGATCATGCATGTGTATATGAAATAGATGTGGAAAACACAGGCTAAAATAAGGGGAAACCAAGTGGTTCAAAGTAGAAAGAGCACCAATAATATTCCAAGTAGGGGAAGAAGAAGTGGAAAGGGAGAAAATATCAGAAGAAAACAACCACTACACAACAGAGTAAATATCCCAACAACCATTTCACTCATTACAACATTTATAGCCACACTGAGGAAAAATGTTGGAAACTACATCCATATTTGAGCCTAAACAATCGCAAGAAGTACATAAAGAAAAAAAAACCTTCTAGCAAAAGGTTCAAGCAATCAGGTTGAAAGTAGCTCGAATGTTTATGAAAATATTGTTTTCACATCTATACAGAAGAAGGTGAATCTGAGTATCCTTCATCATGAGGAAGAGAAGGAGATGATCAAACTCTTCCACATCAAGATTCAGGTCAAGAATACCAAGATATATGCTTAGTTCGACTCTGGTTCATAGGATAATCTCATAGCAATGTATCTGGAAAACAAGCTTGGATTGGAGGTTCACAATCATACTAGTCCCTATCCATTGGGTTGGGTGAACAAGGATGCAAAGAAAAAGGTAACAAAATAGTGTAAGACTAAATTTGATATAAGTGTTGATTTTATTGATGAAGTGGATGAAGTGGAATAGGATGTAGTACCCCTTGATGTATGTGGATTAGTGTTTAGAAGCACTTGCATGTATATGAGGGATAAAATATTCCTGTAGAGAGCCAACCAATACTATTTGATCAAGGATGGGAAGTCCTACAACCTCATTGCACATAAAGGAAAGTCAAAGATTTCACTGGTAAGTGATAAACAATCCAAGAAGTTGATTATTTCTAGTAAGAAATATGTTTTTATTTTCTTAAGAAAAAATCAATCTAACGATGAGTCAATGAGAGTAAAGGAATCCCTGGTGGGGTGTACTAAAGAGAATAAACATCAATTGGAGGAGTTTCTACAAAAATACATAGGAGTATTACAGGAGCCTAAAGGGATACCACCCAAGAGGGAAGTGGAACACAAAATACAATTGTTTCCAGACTCCCCATTGAAAAATATTGTGTTGTATAGACAATCTATTCTAGAAGTCAATGAAGTGAAGAATAAATTACACTAGTTGTTGGAGAAGGGTGTAATTTGACCAAGTACCTCACCTTTTGGGTCACCCATCATAATTGTTTCCGAGATGGATGGGACTTGGAGAATCTGTATCAATTACATGGCATTGAACAATATTACACTTAAGAATCAATACCCCCTTCCAAGGATCGATGATCTATTGGACTAGTTGAAGCATGCCAAGTACTCCACTAAGATGGATTTGAAATCAATATATCACTAGGTATGAGTCAAAGTACAATATATGTGGCAGACTGAATTCAAGGCAAGGAAAGGTTTGTATGAGTGGTTGGTTATGCCATTTATTTTATGTAATGCACTGACTAAATTTATGAGACTAATGAATGATATTTTACATCCTTATCTAGATTCATTTGTTATTGTCTATTTGGATGATATATTGATTTATATTCCTACCTAGGAGGATCATATGCCACATCTTTTGCAGGTGTTAGAGACTCTGAAAAATCACCAGTTGCTAGCAAATCTCAAGAAATGCAAGTATGAAATCATTGGAGGGGAGATTAAGATAGATATCTCAAATATGGAGTCCATCATATAATGTCCAATTCCTACAAATTTCACTAAAGTTGGGAGTTTTGTTGGGGAGTAACAATACTGGAGAAAGTTCATAGATGCATTTTCAGTTTTAGTTGCACCACTCCATGCCATAAAATCCAGTGGTAAGAGTTTCCAGTGGGGGAAGAATCTTCATGAGGCCTTTAACAAGATGGAAATAAAGATTAGTCAACCACTAGTGCTCACACTGCCAAACTTGAAAAATCATTTCAAAGTGGAAATAGATGCAACTGGCTATGCCATGGGAGTAGTACTGATGCGGGTAGGAAGGTTTGTCTGCTTTCATTATGAAGTGTCTCAAGGGGAAGTTCTCACCTACCATACTATGAAAAGGAGCTCAATGTATTTGTACAAGTTTTCAAAAAGTGGAAACACTATATGATGGGAAAGGAGACCATCATCCACACAGATCACCAACCGTTGCAGTATTTGCAGGACCATAGTAAGCTACAACAAACTTGACATTACAAGTGGATGGGTTTTTTACATCAATTTAATTTGTTCATAAATTATAGAAAGGGTAGAAAAAACAAGTTGGAAGACATGTTTTTATGACCACCCACATTTGGTATTACAAATTTCGGAACTCTGATGCACATTGATCATTTTACCCATGATGCACAGAAAGAGGCATACACATAACATAAGTACTTCAAGGAGGTGCTTTAGCAACTACATGGCCAAGTTCATATAGAAGAAGGTAACATCAAGGCTGACTATCATTTCCATAATGAGTTAGTCTATAAGCTTGATAATATCTATGTTCCTAAAGGTGAACGATTACAAATTATCAGAGAGGCTCACACATCCCAGGGTGCAGGAGATTTTGGTGTTGGGAAGACAGTTTCCAACTTATAGAGGTATGTGTATTAGCCAAGAATGCCAGAAAATGTAGCACAATATATTAGAGGATGTACACTTTGTTGAACCAACAATCCCAACAACAGGAAGAAAGGTCTATACCATCCCTTACCTATACCCACTCGACCCCGGGAAAGAATTTCCATGGATTTTGTGGGAGGTTTACCAACAAATAGGAAGGGACATGACTATTTATTTGTGGTATTTGAAAGATTCAACAAAATATGAATTCTCATGACTTGTAAAATACCATCAATGGACAAGCAACAAAAAATAAGTTCTTTGAATATGGTTGGGTGCACTTTGGGATACCAAGGGGCATCATATCATATATGGATACCATATTTCTCAGTGCATTTTGGATTACATTGTGGGAGAATATGGGCACTAAGATGAAGAGGTATACAACATTCCATCCATAGACAAATGGGAAACACAAGTATTCAACATGAATTTGGTGCATCTTTTGAGTGATTACATTAAGAAGCGTCTGAATAATTGGGATGCAAATTTGATCTATATATAACTCTTATAATAGAGTGGTCCACAATTATACTTGTAATTCACCTTTTGAAACTTGCTTTGAGTGTTTTCCACCTTCACCCTTAGATGTTATATATGGAAAACAAGGAGGAGTGAGGGAGGACCTTATAGGAGATGCATTTAAAGTAGAAACATTTGTTGAGAACATCAGGAAGATCCATTTTGAAGTACATGAGACACTGAAGAACTAACAAAAAAAGTACAAGGCTAGACATTACTAACACATATTAGAGAAAACATTTAAAGTGGGAAACAAAGTATGATTACAACTGAATAAGGAAATACTACAGGGTCCTGGTAAGAAGATAAGGGATCTACATTATGGTCTTTTTGAGTTATTAGAAAAGGTGGGAGATAATTCCTATAGACTCAATATAACCCCATACATGCACATTTACTTAGTAGTGAATGTGGAGAATCTCAAATTCTATGAGCCCTCCGTGTTGGATTAGGAGGAGAAGAGGGTCCTACCTTCCATAGAGGATTTAACACCATATGCTCAGGTAGAGTTGGAAGAAGACATATTTTTGCAGAAGCGTTCCATAACTACAAGACAGGGGCAACATGAACTTTGGTAGTTTGGGTTGAAAGAAAAACGTCCAGGAAAAGAAAAATGGTACTCCATCGAGAGGGTAGAGGAAACATTTCCTCACCTCATTCAATAAATATTTTGGAGACTAAAAGCAACCATGTATGTGGATGTATGATCCATATTGGATCATTATATTATTTTTAATCTATCTCACTACGTTTTGGGTGAAAAAATTGGAGGAATTAGCTTGCAGGGCCATTTCTGTGGCTAGTCCAAATTTGAAAATTTGTGTCCAAAAAATAGTCATAAATCTTATGGATAAATTTTGAGGGATCAAAAGACCTTTTTTTAGTCCAAACCTTAATATGTAGGAATATTGTAAATTCTACAAATCGATACCTTTTCAACGACAAATATTGTTCATTAATCGAAGTTCATATGAGAAACGTATGTGTCCCACAACTTGACCTACCATATTGATCTCCATGGTGTGATTGGATGCAATGTCAACCTCCATTACACAGACATGCGGGGCTCTCCATGTAGTGTGTTTTATAATAAATTTATAGAAGGTACCAAACCTTATCTTAATTGAAGGTTGAGGAACTCAAAAAATTATCCCTAGATGGCTATCAGGCTATGTTAAATACTGAGCCACTAAGAGGAGAAGGGGTTCCATTATTTTTCATTTAATCTTGTTCCATAGCTAAGAATAACATCTAAGATTAATATTATGTGAGCATTAAAGAGGGGAAGAGATTCTGTAGTAGCTATCCAAGCCAAAATTCACAGGAAACTCCTTAGAGAGTGCCTCTTTCTTTGTACTTGCATCATTTCTATACCAGAGAAAAGAGAACATAGCAACCTCACCTTCGATATGGGTTTTCTCCTGTATTGGGTTTCCCAAGTCATATATTGTGTTTATTCGTGGATGGTGTGAATGTTTTTTACTGTTCTCTATTTTCTACATTTTATCTATTTTATCAATAACTAAATATTTTGGAGATGTAAAGGAAATTAACCTTCATAGTAAATTCAACCTTCTGCAAGAGAAGGAGGTCTCACTCAAAGAACAACTGAGAATTGTGTGAGGTGAAGTGAGTCAAAGAGGATGCATCATTGGGTCTAGCGTAACACAATGCAGAGTCCTACTTTAACATATAAATAATTGTATTACCAATTGACTAAACCAACATAAACATCATATTAACTAGGTTGTGCAACATACAAAAAATTCCATACATAAGAGATAATGGCTAAATACCAAGCACACAATACATAAGTGATTGCGTAATGAATAAACTACAGAGTCATACACATCATAACCAAAATTTTAGGGCCCAAATGATCACTTATCTTATCAGTATCTTAGAAGTCATGATCACATGAGTACATCCTTATTATCATAGATTATACATCACACTCCATGTTCCAATACCCACTACATATTCTATTGCCACTGCAAATGCACAATTATTCCTGTAGAATCGATTATAGTAGCTTATCACATCAGAATCAATAACAACAATGGTGATAGATTGATAACATAGAAAAAACAAAAACAATACTAGCAAAAACAATCTAACAATGCATAATATGACCAATGACGAACCATTTCCCATTACATATTCCCATATTTCTAGTTTTCTCATGGACACTTCTTGACTTCTTAATTTTTCTATTGTATTTCCTTGATTCTGTGAAACATTGATTTTCCCACTTTCTCTTTGTATGCGCTTGCATTTTTTGGGTATTTCCACTTTCTCGTCTAGTTAGCACATGAAATATTTGAACGGTTGGTAGTCTTGCAATATTATGTTGCTTATGGAGCCTGATTATCTTCTTGATTCATAGGTTTTTTTCAGCCATGCTTGGATGCCATTTCCTAATGGGGGGGTGTGGGGGGGATTTCCCCCCACTATTTTCATCAAGGGGATCCAGTGGGGGGCATAGATAATTAATGGACCCCCCACACTAGCAGAGGAATTGGGGGCAATGCCCCGAAAGAGAAATTTTGGGAAAATTTTCCTTATAAAATATTTGTAATTTCGTAGTCAATTTGAACCATTCATTACAAGGTGTCATATATGACGATAGAATTTATGTTAGGGTTTTTTTTCTCTAAAGGAAACCCTCTTTTCATGAGGGAATTGTATTTCGGTTGTGTATGTATGTGAATACTATATTATGAGAGAGGATACTGTGTGAGAGAGAACATGAAGTTATAGTGGGTGTGTTGTAGGTTGTATCCCTTCATTTGTTGGATAATAATAAAGGAAGGACCTGGAAATTTCTCTGGCGGACGTAGCCCAAATTGGGTGAACCACACATAATTGTGTCTCTATTGTATTGTGTACATTCTGTGTTTTATTTCTGCATTTGTTTTATATTTATTTCTCTACGATCCTATTTTTCTAAGATATTCCATATTGTTGATACCAATAACTTATTTTCCTTTTAATAGAAGCATCCAATTAATTAATTCTTTCACTTTTTAATACAAGCATCCAATTAATTCTTTCAAAACTATGAGAACCTTTCATGGAAATTTTCTTTATTAAATGAAATAATGTCCTAAGAGGTATCAATATATATTCACATATTTAGGAAGATTTAATACCATATATATCACTCTGGAAAGGTGAAACACAAAAATAAAACTCTTTTCCCAAAATCGTACAAAAAAAAGTTCACAAAATTTCATGAAAATGGATAATTTTTATTGAGCTTTTATGTCAAGAAAAACCACTACAAAAATAGATTGATAATATGATATGGAAATATATAATTAGTATGTATGCAAGTAGATTATGCATAGTGAATATTTATGAGTGAGAAGATTATTTCAAAAATTTTAAATAAAAAAAAAAAAAAAAAAATTAAAATAATAAAACTATTCTCTTCTTTTTGTTTATTTGTGTAGATATTTAATGTATCACTTCACTAACCACCCACTTACCGTCTCAAATTTCCTATATCTAAAATAATTAATCCAATGCCCCCGAAAAAACCTAGCATATAATTTGCATAAAAAAAATAAAAAAATATGCTTGTTGTTATTGAAAATTTTGTCAAAAATCATAAACCATGTGTCCATATAGTTATCAATAATTATTGATAAGTGCAAAAATGATGCAAATACATTTGTTTATAGACAAAAGTTGTTCACTAGCTTTAGGATTAACAAACATCGGTGTGATCTTATCTTTTTTGTAAATATGTTACTTGTTTATTATTTAAATGAAGTTTATAATTCTCATAAACATGGGCCTTATAATTGGTCATATCAGTCAAATTTCATTGTGCATAGCCAAATATTTCCTTGACTTTCCATTCCATGCCTTGTATTTCCTTTGCTTTCCTTTCCATATCTATTCCTAGACCTAGACCTAGATCTAGACCTTGCCTTCCCATGCCTTTCCCTACCTTGCCTTGCTATGTATAGCCATTCCATGTCTTTCATTTCCTTGCCTTTCCATGCAATGCCTTGCCTTTCCATGCCTTTCCTTTCATTTCCATGCCTCACATTTCCTTGATTTTCCTTTACCTACCTTGAATTTCCATTCCATGCCTTGAATTGACATGCCTTGCCTTGTGTTTCCATGCCTGGAATTTCCTTGGCTTGCCTTTCTATACCTAGACTTTAGAACTAGACTTGGACCTTTCCTTTCCATGTCTATCCTTTCTTAGCCGTTTCATTTCTTTCCTTGCCTTGACTTGCCATGTCTGTAAAATCCCCACTATAATTACCAATTCAATTAATGCATAATGTAGATATGAATGTGGCTATGGCCAAGTGATGTATATGCAAAGACATTTTTCTGTTTTTAAATAAATAAAATGTGATACCAATTGTTGGGGTATATGAATAGATACGAGGAATGATTTTTCCATAGGAGAAGAGAGTGTATAAGAGGGATCCAAGTTGGAAATTAATTATGGGTATTCATTCAACCCATTTTCTTGAATTTTGTTATCATTGGGGATAACTTCTAATTTTTGTTTGAGTGTATGAGAGCCCAATCATTAAATTCATATAAGAAGGTGGGTGTGAGAGTCACATCCCATAGTTATTGGAGATCATGGGGATGGGTACATTTAGTTTGGTAAAGAGTTTAAGTCGAGCAAGTAAGCCCAAAAAGAGGAAAAACCATATGGATGGTCACAAGTAGTTTTTACAAATTGAGTTTTACATGAACAAAAAGTAGAGAGTAGAGAAATATAGCATTGGAGATAGAGCAAGAAGCTTGGTTGAATTTTGGAGCACGTTGGAGCATATTGGAGCAATTTAGAGTTGAATATTGAAGAGCTAGATTGTTAGGTCTAAAGAGTGAACTCTTGTGGAAGTTTCACTATAACAAGTGTTTTCTAAATCTGTTGTTGGTAGTTTTCCTAGCATTGATTTCCCTTGAGTTCTCAGTAGAGATATTCCTAGTTACCTATTCCAGAGAGACCCTTATAAATTAATGGGATGCCTGATGCACTTAGAGAAGTGAAGGGATACATTCCTTGGGTTCAACATGTCAAGAGGAAGAGAGTTGGAGGAAATTTGGGATAGTTGTAGGAGAATACCAGTGGGTTGTGGGATATTGAGTTGTGAGTGGATAGTGAGAGACACCCTTTTCTTTTGGATTCTTAGCCCTATCTTTGGGGTGACTTGTTATTGAGATTTGGAACAACAAGTATACAACTGGGTGGAACTTCCTTCCCAAGTAGGTTGTTGCACAAATATTTTAAAAGGATAAGTGTTTATATTTTTTCTTGAGTTAATTTATGAGTTTAACTAGTGTGTGTTTTAATCTGTGCATGAGAATAAATTATATGTTATTATGGTGAAAATTGTTAGCTACATTTATGTTTTTAACTAGTATGGACAATTGCATGAGCTTGATTTTTATGTTGTTCATAAATTGGTTTTTCAATGCATTTTTAATCGATTTTAGTAGTAATGATAATGGATTCCGATGTGGTGCTTGAACTATCATGCACGCAGCTAATAGTTGTCGCATGCAGTACCGAACATGTTGTGCATGGATTGTGAATAGTTGTCACAGACAATACAAAGGATATTATGTGCATATTTTTTCTCAGTGAGGAGGCGACATTCATGTTTTCGAGCATGATGTAGTTGTATTTAAATAATTGCTATCTGCAATGGTTAAATTTGTGTATAATTCATAGCTGGTAAGCTACGAGAATTGAGATAACTCAAATTTTTTTAAGTTATGTGTATTTTATGCAAGTAATGTTCCTCTATTAGGATGGGAGACGTTACAATGTCTAGCATTTTCTGGCCTTAACTTGCCATTCCATGACTTTCCTTGACATTCCTTGCCTTACCTTTCCATGCCTTTTATTTCCTTGCCTTGCCTTCCCATAACTAGACCTAGAAATAGAACATTCCTTGCCTTACCTTGCCTTCCCATGTCTAGCCTTACCTTGCCTTGACTTTCCTTGTCATTCCTAACATTTCCTTGCATATCCTTTCCTTTCCTTTACATGTGTTTCCTTGAATTCCCTTGACTTTCATTTACTTGTGCTGCATTGTCTTGCTATTCCTTGTACTTCCATACCTAGACCTAGACCTTACCTTTCCATACCTATCCTTGTCTTTCCTTGCCATTTTTATTATTTCCTTGCCACGTCTAGCCTTTCCTTTCCTTTCCATTCCTTTCCTTGAATTGAATTGTATTTCCATGTCTTGCTTGGATTTACATGTCTAGCCTTGCCTTGGCTTGCATTTCCTTGCCTTTCCTTTCCTTTCCATTCCTTTCCTTGCCTTGCCATGTATTTCCATTCCTTGAGATGGGGTAGAGAGAGAGAGAGAGGTAAGGGTGGTAGAGAGAGGTAAAGAGATAAAATAGGTGAGAGTGGGGGAGAGAGAGGAAGGGGGATACAAAGTTAGGGGGAGAGAGGGATAGATATATGATAGAGAGAGAGGAGAGACATTGTGGGGGAGGGGAGAGAGAGAGGGAGGAGGAGGGTATAGAGAGAGAGATAGAGTGAGACAAAGAGTTATAGGGAGGAGGGAAGAGAGAGGGAAGGGGGCGGGTAGATAGAGATAAAGAGAGAATGGGTGGAGAGTGTTGGAGATATAGGGAAGGTGATATAGTAAGAGAGAGAGGGAAGGTAATATGGATTGAGGAAGAGATAGGGGTATATCAAAGTGAGAGAGGGGAGGGAAGAGGGAGATAAGGGGAGGGACAGAGATATCCAACAAGAGAAGAAGAGATCTCAAGAGTAATATGGAGAGATAGAGGGAGGGGGTTGTTGATATTATGGTAACTATGGGAAGCATTTACCTCCATGTGTAAACCCGAGGAGAATAGAATATTTCGGGAAGTGAGAAGAAACCCTAATGAGTTGGCGAATAACCCTAGAAGACATGTCGGCTCAATATGATATTTTGTATTAGGTTATTAGCCTGCAAGAGAAGAAGTCAGCCAGAAGAAACAATATATACTGAACAAACAGATACCCAGAATGAGAAGTCGGCCTAAGCAGTTAGCAAGAATTAATATAAATATAGGAGGCCAGTCTTCATTCTGGTAGGCAGTCTCAGAATTGCAGAGCAACACTTGTGTGCACTGCAATGCCCATTTTTGTGTGCAGGTTTGGAGGAGAGCTTCCATTGGAGTTGTTGCAGCTAACAGATCACATTTGGCTTGGACTATCTCTTGGTTAGGGTTTGGAAAATCTAATCATCTCTTGTTGGTGCTCTATCCTTGGGGAAAGGTGCGTTACCCTTTGTTTGGCTATCTAGCCTAGGGTTTGCTTCTAGAGTGATTCTCTATCAAAGCTAAGGTGCTCAGAGGGTGGCTTAGGCATATGGTTGGGTGACAATAGCGATATTGTCAATGGTAAAATGAGCACACCCATTATATTCTAACAGGTTATGGGCCCACACCTCCTTCATTCAATATAATCGCTGGAAGGAAACATAGTTGTAAGGATATTAAGCTCGTTGAATAACTGACACTAGGGTTTCTAGCAGGAGCAGTCACCATAGCACTACCGCTAGGTTTACTAGCAGGTGTAGTTGTAGAAACCCTAATCCTCTCGTTGAGGCACCTTAAGTGAAGGGATTGACCAAATTTATAGATATATCAATGCACCCTAGCCTAGCACATCTCCTAGTACTCTCAACAAGCCAAGATGTCAAGTTTGAGTTTTGGTCAGATCTAGGGTTGACCAAATCAAAGCAGCCATGACTTACTCTATGAAGTCAGATTTTTTTTTATATGGAGCTTCTAACTTTATAGCATGGAAGATGAGGATTGACCTCATCCTTTCCAAGAATAAAGTGTTGGATATCATAAAAGGAAAGATCATGGAACCAGAGTTTTAAGAAGGAAAAGAGAAGGAACCACAAAACGTTGCAGTTATGGAGAAGTTCAAAGACAGTGACATCAATGCCATGAGTATCATAGTGGACTCTATAAAACACCACTTGATACACTACATATCCCACCTTGACTCATTGAATAATATGTAAAATACCCTAACAAACCTCTTATCAGTAAAAAACATTGGAAAAATAATGAGTCAAAAGAATGAGCTCCATAACATGAAGATGAATGATGATGAAAGAATAACATCATACTTTGTGAGGATCTCCCAGTTAAGAGATCAACTACAAGCTATTGAAGATATCATTTCAGAGAAGGAATTGGTAAACATAGTACTCAATGGTCTTCCCAAGACATGGGATTCATTTGCTGCAAGCATGAACACAAGGAAGGAGTATCCTACATTTGAAGAACTTTGGGCTTGCTATGCTCAAGAAGAAACCAGGATTAGTGCAAAAGAGAAACCCCAAAATAAGTACAATGATCAAGCCTTCACAACAAGATTCAAGAATTTCAGTAACAAAAGGAAGCTTGGTTCAAGGAGGAAGCCAAATCAAGAGAAAGATATTTCAGAAATACAATGCTTCAACTGTCGAAAGCATGGTCACTACAAGAATTATTGTCTCGAGCTAAAGAAAAGGAAGGAGAAACACAAAGCATTAGTTGCCGAAGAAAAAGAACCTACAAAGAAGACTAAGCAGGATGAAAGAGACTTCTTCCTCTGAAGGTAAAAATACTCTTCTTAGTTCTTGTACATATCTTGTTTTGCATCGTCTCTGTACATATCTTGTATATCTATCTCTTGGAAGATAATGTGTCCCAAGAAGAACTATACCTATGGAAGAAAAACAAGATAAGGATTGCTATCATTATACAAGTTAGATAATACACATGAAAGGATGAAATACATAAAACAAATCATGTGTAAGCTATTACAAGAGACTTAGAAGAAGCAAGACAGAAAGAAGTCAGCAACCAAGAGGAAATTGGAGAAAGACTAATAACACTTTGCAAGAAGAAAATAAGGATGCAGATAGAAGCGTGGACTCTCCTAGATGGAGGGAGCCGATTATATATCACAAAAGAGAAGAGAATGCATGAAGCAAGGATTAGAGAGAGTTAATCCTATGATTCATTAAAGATGATGAAGTAAATATCCATGGTAGCAACCATGAAAGGCAATACATGTTCAATTCGACCTTAGAAGAAGACTTCTTTGAAGAGAAAACCTAAAGTATCCTTGGTTCTCCATCCACGTCCGTGATCCTATGATGAAATAAAGAAGTGGAATATTTAGGGCATGGAATCTATAAGAAACTCCATGGACCAAAGAGTTATCAGGAAGAACATGAAGATTCAAAGAAAGAAAGAGAAGCCAGAAACAACTAGTCACTGTATTAAGAATCACAAGATTACCAGTCTAATATGAACTCACTAAAAGAAATCAAGCAGAGGAACTGAAAGTTATGATGAAGAACAATGTATAAATGTAAGCATTGCAAGATCTATAACTAGAGGTTCTCCCAAATGGACGGAGAAGACTACGACGATTACTTGTTCCAGTAAACCAGACATACCTCTACACGAGTCATTATATCATCCACAATATCCATGGGTTGGATTTCTAAATCAGATGAATGAAAAGACCATTCTCCAGAGCAATTGAACAAAGAGCGTATGAAGAGAAATATCAAGACTTTAAGGCATACCAGAAAGAGACCCTTGTATGAAGATGGAAGAAAATAACTTGGTGGAGAACCTCCAGTGCACAATAGAAGCGTAGTGAAGATGTTCTATAATAGAGATATTGTATCAATATGATTACTTATAAGATCAGATCTCATGATGACAGAAGAAGTGCCACATGGATATTTTCCAGTTTGACCCTTGCCATGATGTTGTGAACTAGCAAGAACCAAGAGGAATCCAACAATGATATACTTTATTGATTAAAGAGCTATATGAAGCCTTCAGAGAAAACCAATGTTCCAGACCGAATTACATTTGAGATCAAGCATTACATTATCTATGATGAAGTCCATAAAGGAGAAAGTGGTTCTCAAATATATATCTCCACAGATGAGTAGATAAGTAGACATCTCAATAAATATTTTATCCAAGATGAAGGAGTTTGTGTACTCAAGCTAGAGCTCATGGAGATGACTTCCTTATTGAAAAAGGAAGAGATGACTCCCAAGTTGGGAGGGAGCATTGATATATATTGATTTATGGATAGTCATTTTTAAGTTTGAAAATGGTCCAGGATGAGCAGTTCTCTTTCCAGTTCAGAAAGTGGTTTGAGATTTCTGATGGATAGACATTTTCCAGTTCAGAAAATGGTCCAGATCAAATGGTCATTTTCGTAATGAAAACGGTTCGATGGATTGCTGATGTACCATAGACAATGACTTCCCATTGTAGTTAACATGGGGAGTGTTCTATGGTAGTCTCTCTTCTTGAGGGTTACTCAAGAACACTGGCCCGCCTCATCAGACAACGATTTCCCAATGTGGTTAACATGGGGAATGGTCCATTTTGGAGGTTGGTGCAAGACAGTCATTTCCTCTTGTGGTTAACATGGGAAATGGTCTAGACAGTCATTAATTAGGGTGGATTCATTCCCTCTAGGTTTCACTTTGTTTAGTGTCGAAGGAATGGCCCAGGGTGGGGAATGGTCCAGGTTCAACAATCAGGGACAAACATTCCTTAGGGCAGGCTCATTCTCTCCAGGTTACACTTTGTTTAGTGTCGGAGGAATGGCCTAGGGTGGGGAATGGTCAAGGCTCATAAATCATGACAATTATTCTTCCTTGCTTGAGAAGAATAGTCTAGATATATCATCATTGATGTCTTACCTTTTGAGGGCATATGATTTTCCAAGATCTCACAGATATGAGTGGAAGAATGGCCCAGATGATTCAGTTTATATCATAACATTGTTTCTGTGCAGGCTGATATCAGATGATTGTTATGAAGACTGCATGACAGTAGATGTATACTACTGTGGTGGATGTGTTCCACTATTTCTGACTATACATTACTGATCAAGTAATTGTGTGCTACTTGGTGTGGTAGTGTACCACTAGATTGTAGTTATGTGCTACTATGGATAGACACAATTGTGTTCTATTTTTGTTCTAATTTCCCTGAAGACTATCAATAGTTTTGGAAACAATTATCAGCTAGATGGATGATCAAAGGACAGATATTTCCTAGATGAAAAATGGTTCATAACATTTACTCTTCTAGGACATATGTCTAGATTAGAAGAATGGCTCTTGTATCATTTCATGGTGTGAGTGACTTATCCAACATCATGTCTAATTACTCAGATGGAGTATGGTTTCGAGAGATGATACGACTAATGACACTGATGGTGATGATGGTGCTCATGATCTAGTCATGAGATAGTCTATACAACTATGTTGATTCTACCAGGTGAATGGTATGTTTGTACTCAAGACCATTACCTATAATACCTCCCTAGCTAGGAGGGAGTGTTTATATTATGGTAGTTGCAGGAGGTATTTACCTACACGTGTAAACCTGACAAGAATAGAATATTCTGGGAAGCGAGAATAAACCCTAATGAGTTGGCTAATAACCCTAGAAGACATGTCGACTCAAGAGGATATTTTGTATTAGGTTATTAGCCTCCAAGAGAAGAAGTTGGACAAAAGAAATAATATATATTGAATAGAAAGATACCCAGAATGAGAAGTCGGACTAGGAAGTTAGCCAGAATTAGTATAAATATAGGAGGCCAGTCTTCATTCTGGTAGGTAGTCTCAGAATTGCAGAGCAACACTTGTGCACACTGTAGTGCCCAGTTTTGTGTGCAATTTTGGAGGAGAGATTCCATTGTAGCTCCTACAGCTATCAGATCATGTTTGGCTTGGATTATCTCTTGGTTAGCGTTTGGACTATCTGATCATCTCTTGTTGGTGCGCTATCCTTGGGGAAAGGTGCACTATCGTTTGTTTTGCTATCTAGCCTAGGGTTTTCTTCCGGAGTGATTCTTTATCAAGGTTAAGGTTCTCAGAAGGTGGCTTTGACCTATGGTTGGGTGACAATAGCGATATTGTCAATGGTAAAATGAGCACACTCATTATATTCTAACAGGGGTAGAGAGAGGGATGAGGGAAATAAGGTAAGGGAGGGAGAGAGACAACAAGAGAAGAAGAGATTCCAAGCTTGAAATGGAGAGAGAGAGAGGGGGGGGGTATAGGGGGATGGAGGGAAAAAGGGGAAGAGGGAGGGGGAGAGACACACACACACACAAAGATAGAGAGAAGGAGGGAGGGAGGGAGGAAGAGTGAGAGATAGGGAGGAGGGAGAGAGATATATGGATGGAGAGATAAGGATAGGGAGAGAGTCAAAGAGGGGGGAGACAGAGAGGGAGTGGGTGTGAGAGTGTGAGGCATGCCATGAAAGTTATAGGTGTTTGTCATGGTATAGGTATAGGTATATATATAGGTCGTTCCATTCCTTCATATGCATAGGTATTAACATGTCTAGGTCAAGGCCATGTCTTGCATTTCCATGCCTTTCCTTGCCATGTACCAAAATTTCTAGCATGTGAGAGTATTAGAGGGAAAGAGAGGAAGACAAAGATGGAATGTATAGAGAGAGTGTGTGAGGGAGAGATAAAAATGCATAGAGGTGGTGTAGAGAGAGTGTGTGTGATATTGTGAGAGGGAGAGAGGGAAAGAGAGAGAGGGGGGTAGAGAGATGGGTAAATGTAGGAGGGAGGGGTATATGTAGGATAGAGATAGGAGAGATAGTGGGAGGGAGGGAGAGATAGAGAGAGGAAGGAGGGGGTAGAGAGAGAGTATGATAGGGGAG
>ML786902.1:176409-193083 GCA_009831015.1 Picea engelmannii | reverse complement strand
AGTGATACTAACAATGATGAGATAGAGATAGATAGGGTGGGAGAGAGCTTTAAGATATAGGTGGGGGTAATAGGTAGGGGAGGGACAAAGGGGAATAAGGAGGGGGGAGGGGAGAGAGATAGAGAAAGAGGGCGGTAGATAGAGAGGGAATGGGTTTGAGAATTTGAATCATGGAAAGGAAAGGTCTAGGTATAGTTCTTTCCATGCCTTTCCATGTCTAGGTATTATCATGTATAGGACTATGAGAGGGATATAGAGAGGGGGGGTAGAGAGAGAGAAAGGGAGGGAGGGGGTATGAAAACAAGTATAATAGGAAATAGGAGCACATGCATATTATTATGAGTGACCAAGGTGTGTGTGACTAAGTCTATTTCGACTTGAAGATCAGAAGAGGTAGCATGAACTTTATGTATGAAATGAGTGCGTGAGTGAGTCTGTTTTGACTCAGAGGTTTAGCTAGGATAGTTGAAGTTGGCATGTAGGAGGAATTGTGTTCAAAAGTCATATTGTTCAGAAGGGAAAATCAAGCGTAAAAGAATTGTTGCAAGGAGTGCAAGGTCATTCTTCAATAGTCAATATTGAAGAAAGTTCGTCTGCAAGGAATGTGTGACAGAGTCTCAGACTCGTAAATCTCAGGAGGAGTAGTGTTACTTTAGTTGAAAAGAAGTGATTAGAGATAAGTTGCAGAGTATGCACAAGCATCCACAAAGAAGTGAATGTGGAAGAGAACCTGTCACAAAGCATGCACAGGTTGAAGTGTCAAAGGAAGCATTAAGAGGAAAAAATAATGTCAAGGGAAGACATGTGTTGGGTGCTCAACGCACCCTAAAAGTTCTGCGACTATTTCCTTTTGGGTACCACACTGTAGTTTAATTTTGACCATTTTCTCCTCGTGTTGAAATCGATCCTTCTCTTCTCTTATATGTTTCATGTTTTAATTGATTAAAATTTCACTTGAACATACAACAAGGAATCATCTTAACTCTAAAATAATTGACATTTACTCGAGGAATCGATGACCTAGTTTTTCTCGACTCATAGGAGAATTTCGACATTAGTGGAATATGATGGTGGCAAAGACCGTTTGGAGATTCAAAGTAGCCGAATACTAACCCTCATCGGCATTGGTTGATGAAATTTTTCTTTCCTATGAACAAACCTTGGGAAGGGTTTTTGCTGAAGACTGATTCATTCAGTTCTGGGTAGAAACACATGATAGTAAGTGTCATGCAAAGGTAAGAGTGTCACCACCGACCTTTGAACATCGATATGTTGACATGAGAGAAGTCCCAAGTAAGATGCTTACCTACCATAAGATGTTTGTTTTTTATATAATTAATTAGTTTTATGGCCCAGGGTTTACAACGCCGCGTGAACATCAATTAAAATCAAACATATCACAAGAAGAAACTTATTAACAAAACCTTGGTACAACAATAATGATTGTGAGATTTAATAATGTGCGTGAACTAATAATTTTTGATAAGGAACATGGATTAACTGCCCATAAGATATCTTAATATATTCAAAATACTTCCGATATTTAATATTAAAGGTTCCTTTTGAGTTCACATTACATACAACTAAGCCACATCGTGACCAACCAGTCCGACAACCACAAAACCAAGAATACCTTTACAACCAAAGAACAAAAGGGGAATTTTTTCCAGAGAGACACCCAGGAGGATGTAAGGCACAGAATCACCCATCATGTCTTTCTCACATATGAACTTTTCCCTAGGTCATTGCTGGCACCTGGCACTATGTCCCTCTCTTCCGCCACATGTTGCACCTTGCGTAGTTGTACAATTGTATCCTTGGGTTCCTGGAGTTTCCTCTAAATCCAAACTATGCTCCTTGCGATGACATTTTCCCCTGGTCTTTTTCTGCCAACTGATGCCATAACTTTCTGTTTTCTTGGTAGAGTTTGACTATCACAAATTTAGCCCGCTCTAACTATCAAACGAAACTCTCGACGCAAGGACCCAGTGCTCTTCCCCTTCCCTTTCAGCTCCTGTCTTCTCTGTTGATAATCCCAAGTGGCTCCAACAAGCGAGGAAGTTCCACAAGCTCCTCGACAGTTGGACATGTGCTCAGCTCAGTCGAAAGGTGGGTCTCCTCCCTTCTGTCCATATCCTTTCTAGGCCTCCCTTTTCTCCATTTTTTTGGATCTTGAGAAGGCACATTTACAAGTGTGCCTCCCTCAGACACATGATTTCTGAGCCAAAACCTCTGCCTTCTATTGGGCTTTCAAAAATATGAGAAGCTAACCCAAAGGAATCCCGGGCACATTGGGGTTCACACCTAGCACTACGACTACCCTGTGGACCCCGTCCCATGTCTAGAGGAGATCCCATTTCACATCAGTGTAGTAGCCTACTCATCCACAGATGGCGGAGGATGCCCATAAGAAATTCACCAAGATAAATTTTCCAGAAGAGATTTCCAGAGAATATAAGCTCGACACAAGTGTAAGATTTCCCACAGAACTCCCATAATTTATAGAAAAGATGAAGGAGAAAAACATAGCATGTATGTACTGCACTCACGCATTGTGACATGATGTTTAAGGACTCGACACACCACAGTTGTTGGACGAATGCAACCCAGAGCATGTAAATGCTGCCGATCGAAGTTACAAAGAACGTTTGATACTTTCTTTCTGATCTTTTTCCAGCCCCCCCCTCTATTTAATGAATGATGTTTTACACGCTTGGTAATACGAATTCTGGAGTCATTTAACAACTTTTCTTTTATGGCATTCGACCTCTGGGTAGTATGCGAGCACATACTCACCTTCGATGTCTCTTTTCAGCACCAAAGGTCAAAAATCACTATGACAATTTAAGTTGCTCACAAATGCCATACTTGATTTTCCACTGCATGATACGCTTACATAATTCATCTTAATCAAAAGGATCGACTACTTTGGCTAGGTCATCACAGGTCATTCTAAGGAGTGACGGATATCAAGTAAGTATTAAATGACTATGATTAGCACGCTACACAGGTGCGTATTAGTCTTATCAGATTTATTTATGTCTTATCACAAGTTTCTCAGATCATTAAATGTTTTTTGTCTTGATTATAGGAAAGAATATTCCCCGATTAGTCGAACTAAGCTTACCTAGTGGCCTCGTTGAAAGACTCAAAAGGAATGTCGTAGTTGGATCATCGGTGCAATGAAGGATTCTGGTTTCTCCGAGAGCAGTGCTCCCGATCAGTTTCTCGGCCCAAGAGACATGTAGGATATACACACCAAATGAAACTTTCTATAGGCTGATGAATGAGAAAAATCATTGATGCGACACTGGGACAAGTGCAACAATTCATAGTTCATTTGATCCGAGCTCAAGCCATGTTGCAACTGCCAAAATCTAGTTTGGAAAATACCGGGCACATGCAGTAGACATTAGAGGAGCATATGATACCCCTATCGAACAACACAGGTTCCGATGGGCTTAAACCTATGAAAATCTATTTATCAATTGGTCTGAATATGAAAGAAGCCACCCTTTTCAAGAGGTGTCTCAGGTGGACTGTTGAAAGAAACTATTGAATGACCACTCTACGTGGCAATTTTTGTTTGGCCTAAATTGTATTTCGTCGTTAATTATCGTTGAATTTTATATTATAAATAGAGACATCGACCAATGAGTAAAGAGTCGATGGTTTTTGTAAGAAATCACCCTTTTTTTTGGCTATTGATAATTATTTTGAGACTGTTGTGAATTGAGAAGTCCTTTTGGGCTAAAGATAAGCTATTTTTATCAGATGTATATGATTGGAGTTGGAGAAGAATTACTTCCTTTCTTGTTCCATGAATGATGCAGTAAATGAGTAAGAGAAATTAACTATGTTGTCAATTTATCTGGTGGAATGTCTTGATTTTCTTTGCTTTAAAGATGAGAATAAATTGTTGTGTTGTTATGTGATGAATGTTATGGTAGATGAATTATTTTTCTTACCACGATTGTGATTACTTATGTGTTTTCTTCTGTTAAATTAGTTTTTTTCTTTCTCAAACAGTAATTGGATGCTCATTTGGTTAATGTATTTGTACTAGGCCCTGCGACATAGAATCACTATCTGCATGTTTGAGCAGTGGGTTATCCCAAGCTCGACCTCTTCCCTCTAGTTAAAACCTATGTCCTGTTATTTTTCAAGTTGGTTTATACTGGCTTACCTCTCTCGTATCAGCCCCACCCAAGAGAAATAAAGAAAAGGAATTTTCCTAACAAAAGGAAGAGCCTTCACTAGAAAACAAAAAGCCCATCGATAATTTGGCCAGATCGCAAGATTTGGAGAACCATTCCACTCCAAACACTGCAGAGTCTAATTGGGCCTCGGTGGCGGGTTTGGTTCCTACTGTTATATCAGGGTATTTAGGCCCCATCAACAAAATTGGTGCTAGAGGGAGGGCCACAATGAATGGCTAAGCATATAAGTTATATGATATTTCAAACACCCTACAGATTCGTAATGGCTCACATGCATGGCTAGTTATCCAACAGACAACCCACGATTACCGAATACTCCTGAAACGGATCACTCACCCAATTCCGAGGAAGGACCTTTTCACCCTGAAATACCTTACGCCCTCCCTCATGAGGAAGTGAATCAATTTAGAAGAATTACCATAGCCTACGCCTGAAAAATCGACATGTTTCCCTTCACCCCCATCCTTCCTTGAAGAAAAGAACAAAACAGATAGTAGTTATCAATCCCGACGAAGTTTTCGTACACTCTGTTAAAGACTTAATAGATTTTGCGATTACCGAAATTAAAGAGCCTTTAGATCTAATACTCGAGATTCCAGCCAATGACATATCCGAACATAATGACTTTTTAGAAGAAGAAGAGTTTGAATCCGAATCTGAAGATACGGAAGGGAACAATGGTCATGGGGAAGAAACAAAAGTTCCACTTCAAGACAACCAACCTTGGTTGGCCGGAGACACTGTTGTCATCTTGGGATGAGTACATAATCTTCCCCAGCACTCGAAAAAGTTGTTTCCCAAATATGATCCTGAAACTTCAGGTTTTCCCGAAGATCACATCAAGAAATTCATACTCCCGATCAGACTTATGAACGTTCAACATGAAGACATAGTATGAAGAATTTTCCCATACATGTTTGAAAATTTGGCTTCCACGTGGTATTTTAATTTTCCGGTAGGATCCATAACCAAGTGGACTAAATTCCAAAAGGATTTTTTAGACAGATTTGCTGAAGAAAATAATAAGGGAGCCCTGATGGCTGAGCTGTTCACAGCCACCATGACCCCAAAAGAAAAGGTCAAAGATTTCAATCAAATATTCACGACCATCCTAAACAAATTCCATCCCACGACGAAACCAACTCAAGAATTGCAAATCGAGGTTTATGCCAACGCGCTACCGACTTCTATTTCCATGTTCGTTAAAAGAGTCGTCAAACAAACCCTTGAGGAAAACTTTGAAGAAGCCAAGACGATAGAATTCTAGATGAAAGGATGTAAAGAAGGCCAAGCTTTTCTGGTGAGGAAAGAAAGCCAACCTCCCCCTAGAAGAGGAATCCTTCTAACCAGACCACCGGGGAAGCCAGCTGAACGAAATCCCGACAAAATTAATGGAGATATAGAAGATTTGAAGCTCATGGTTAAGAAACTATCGAATGAGATTATAGACATGAAAAGGATACCATGGGAAGGAAACCAATGCCAAAGTCCATATAATCCTTTCTTTAAAAGGAATCATCCTTTCAAAGAAATTGAACCTCCCCCAACCAACTTAAACATTGACCTAGGAAATGTCGCATCTGATTCTTTCTGTGCTTATGACCAAAAAAACCACTCAGAGAGAGAGAGAGTGCCCTCAATGGGTTCATGCCATGAATTTAATGGCCAATCATTTTCTGGACAAAGTTTCCCTAATCGAACAGTCAAGTAGTATGACCATGAATAGTGCAGACCAGGAAGAAGTTGACCCACTGTGAGACACAACCATCCTAATATGGGATCCCGACGTGATCTCATCTTCAAGTGACCTGTTTGAGTCTCGAGAACAACCCAGAGAGGTATCGACAGTACAAACACATAGCAAGGGCCAACCCGGCTTGAAATATGTCGATGCCCCCTGGGCCTCGCAAATTAAGTTAACCCCTGACCGCCTGAAGATGCCTTTCACTTCCGGTAAAAGGCCTATAAGCATCCACACCCAAGATTACCCTAAAATAGAGTATAATGTAGTCAAATATTTGAAGAAGTTGAAAGCTAATATATTAGTTATGGACGTATGTAGAATTCCTCAACATAAGGACTTCCTATTGCAAGCTCTGAATTTGTTAGGAAACCCGACCAACAACAATAGTCAGAACAAGACTCTCCCCCTAACAGATTTAAAAAACAAGCCAACCATGAACACCTGCTTGAAAGGTAGGAAAGAAAGGCACTTTGTGCCACCCTTCCTTTTGACATTTGAAGTCTTCAACATGAATCTTCACAATTTCCTGGTCGATTTGGGGTGTCCTCTAATGTCATGCCCTTGGTCGTATGTAATAAATTAGATGATGTTCCTCTCAAAAGTGATAAAAATGTCAGACAACTAGACAGAACCCAGGTCAAGGTCATGGGAGAGCTCAAAGATGTGATGATCAGGATAACGACGCATCCTAATTTCATGCAGGTCATTGACATCATTGTGGCGGAAATCCCTGAAGAGTATGGACTATTGCTGAGCTGAGATTGGTCTAAAAATATGAACGGATATTTCAGTACCAATTGAGTGCACCTTTGGCTGCCACTAAAGGGATACAAGAACGTGATAAAAAATGATAGGAAAAGATATCTGAAACATACGTTCACTGATCTACAAACCCCAAATGAACCAGCCTCTACCGACTTCCCCATATTGGGAAACTATTCTTGTGATTCTCACTTCATAAAATTTTCTCCTCTCCTGTCCAATGTTCCTCTTACTCAAAACTCTGAAATGATCTTTCGAGAAGAATCCCCGATGCTGATAGGAGATACCCTCTTCTGTCAGAGCCCTGCACTAGGAATTCTGGAGGAAGAGGTCAGAGAACAGAACATGGGTGAGGGGAGAGAAAGGAGAAAATATCGTTCGCAAATTTGGACCCTCTATCTTGATGGATCTAAATCACAAGAAGGGTTAGGAGCTGAGTGCATATTCATAGATCAGAGGGGTAAACATCATTTCCTGTCTTGTAGGCTAGAATTCAAATGTACCAACAATACCGCTGAATACAAAGCTCTAGTACAAGGGTTAAAGAAAGCCATAGATTTGGGTATCAAGGAATTGAAGGTTTTGGGGGATTCTGAGATCATTGTTAGAAAAGTAAGGAATATTATTCATTGTAATTCACCTCATCTTAGGAACTACCAACAAGAGGTGCATAGGCTGATGGAGTTCTTTGATGCTTTCAATATCACCACGATCCTGAGAGAAAAAAACATTCTTACTAACTCCTTGGACACAACCGCTTCTCGACTATCACCTTTAGAATATTATGAAGCTTCCCGATTTATTGTGGAGCTTCTTTATAGATCATCGGTACTGAACAATATTTCCAATTGGAAGGTCTTTAAAGGATATGAGCAAATCATAAACTTCTTGACCAATCTTCTTGACCAATCAAGACAATTTCAAAGACCTGGCCATAGATGATGAAGCATTCCGAGAGCGGACAACTAAGACCAATCCCCAAATAGGAAAAGATGTTGGAAAATTGAAATCCCACACAATCCCCAAGGGGAGAGCTAATCTAGAAAGTCTTTTCAATCTAAAGGATCATTTTAAAGAACCCAAAAACGCGAAGACTGGTAGCTCTTGCCCCGTCCATGAAACTATGAATCTTGGTTCTCCAAAGAACCCAAAGAACATAAATCTTGACAAAACTATAACTTAGGAAGAGAGGAAGGTCTACCTTAGATTATTCAGGAAATACTAGGATGTTTTCACATGGTCCTACAAGGATTTAAAAATTTATGACATTCACATCATTCAACACACTATCCCATTAAAACCTGAAATGAAACCTTTCCAATAGAAGCTCCGAAAGTACCATCCATCCCTGGAAATTCTCATGTATCAAGAGTTGAGGAAACTTTTAGATGTGAGGATAATTTTCTAAGTTAGGCATTCCGCTTGGGTAGCAAATCTTGTTCCAGTGAGGAAGAAGTCAGGAGAAATCCGACTATGTGTAGATTTTCATAACCTCAATAGAGCCTCAGAAAAGGACAATTATCCTATCCCGCCAATGGAACAACTTGTACAGACTGTATTGGGCTCATATATTTTCTTCTTGCTAGACGGTTTTTTAGGATACAACCAAGTGATGGTTTTGAAAGAAGACCGATTAAAAACTACCTTCCGAACCAAATGGGGAACCTTCACTTATAAGCACATTCCCTTCGACTTAATTAATGTAGGAGAAACCTTTCAAAGGGCCATGGACATGGATTTTTGAGGACTCATCAATAAGTGTGTGTTATTTTATTTAGACAACATAATAGTGTATTCGAGGAATAGAAAAGAACACATCCAACACTTAACTCAGATTTTCAAGAGATGCAGGAGGTACAGTATATCGCTGAACCCTAAGAAAAATATATTCAATGTTGAGGAAGGAAATTTTTTAGGTCATATTATATCCCAAGCAGGGATTCACATAGACCCTGAAAGGATTAAGGCCATAGCTCAACTCCCGCTCCCTCATAACAAGAAGGCCATGCAGTCCTTTTTTGGGCAAATCAATTTCGTGAGGAAGTTCACTCCCGACTTCTCTGAAAACATCAAGCCCTTGGAAAAGATGATTTGCAAGGATTATGAATTCAAGTGGGATGATGAATGGAAGGACACTTTCAACAATATCAAAGCTGCCATCTCCCGAGCCCCGGTGTTGTGAAGTCTCGATTTCAATAGGGACTTTAACCTATATACTTTCTCCTCTGACCAATCGATCGCTGCAGTTTTGACCCAAAAAGATGATGAAAACAACGAGGCCCCAGTGTCCTTTATGAGTACTAATATTCAAGGAGCTGAGTTTAATTATCCTTCCATAGATAAACATGCCTACATGGTCTACAAGGCAGCAAAAAATATCAGATCCTACATTCTAAAAAATCACACTAAGGTGATTGTGTCACACCCCACGGTCCAATCCTTGTTCACTCAACAAGAAATGGGGGAAATGAGAGGGAACTGGATGGAAGTAGTCTAGAAATTTGATCTAGATATAAAACATGCCAAACTAGTAAAAGGACAAGGTCTGTGTAAGATCGCAGCCGAAGCCCAGGATCAAGCAAATGAAGATTCCAGATGGGAAAACGAAATGGCAATATGGTCCAACGAAGTGGCATACATCTCCCCAACATGAGACTCCTGGTACAAGGATTTGACTTATCTTTTGCAACTCACAGGGCTTGTCTCGAGAAATTCTACCCTAAGGAAAGGAGAGCCCTAAGATTGAAATCTGCATAGTATCATCTTATAAATTCGGTACTCTTTCGGATCAACTATGATGGGGTATTATTGAGATGTCTCAAAAAAATAGACGCTGGGAAGGTGCTACCGGAACTCCATGAAGGCCCTGCCAGAGGATACTTTGCAGGGAACATCACCTCTCATAAAATTCTGAGAGATGACTATTGTTGGCCCACTTTGTTCAAAGATGGTCATACCTATGCTAGGAATTGTAAGACCTGTCAAATGAGCGCTGGCAAGGAAAAAAAGGCAGAAATCCCACTTTAGCTTGTAACGGTCTCTAGACCTTTTGAACAGTGGGGGTTGGATATCATAGGAGAAATTTCCCCTAGCTCTTCCAAACTACACAAATACATTCTTACTGCCATCAACTATTTCACAAAATCGGCAGAGGCCATTCCTGTGACTCACGTAAATGACAAAATAGTAATCCAATTTATAGAACAAGAATTGATCACGAGGTTTGGTGTCCCCTTTGTTCTAGTATTTGATAATGCATCTTACTTCTCTTCTACCCGATTGATGGAGTTTTCTCTGGACAAAGGAATCATGATCAAGTACTCTTCAAATTATTACCCTTAGGGAAACGGTGTGCCAGAATCGATCAACAAGAACTTGGTAAGGATACTAAAGAAGACAGTTATAGACAACCAAATAAATTGGCATAATCAACTGCATAATGCCCTGTGGGCCGATAGGGTCACACCCAAAGAAGCCATAGGAAATTTCCCACACTTTCTTGTCTACAAATAGGAAGCCATCCTCCCAAACGATTTTTATCTGCCCTCTCTCCAATTGGTCTAGGATTCTAATGAGGAACCCTTGTCGGCCATACAATAGATGATCAACACTCTGCTCATGTTGGAAGAAGAGAGAGAAAAGGCTAAGTCAAAATTATTGGATCATCAACAGATAGTGAAAATATGGTTTGATAAACATAAAGCTAAGGAAAAGAACTTCAAATTAGGAGATTTAGTCCTGAAGAGGGATAGGGAAAATGAACCCAAAGGGAAACATTCCAAGTTTTAGAACCTATGGCTTGGGCCTTTCCAGGTAGATGAAAATATTGGGGTAGGTACTTATCGATTGCAAAATCTGAGGGGGAAACCTGATGCCCTCCTATTAAATGGTCAATCCCTAAAACAATACTTTCAATAATAATAATAATAAATAAAAAGAAAAATAAAAATAAAAAAGAAGAGAAGAAGAAAATAATGACTTCGGTCAATATGAATAAAAGAAGTGTCAAAGATATCTACTCTAAGGTTCAGTAATACCTCGAGGGAAAGGGAACAGGAACAAAGATTCTATGTCCTCCCAGTGAATCACCATTTGTTGAGTGCTCAACACACCCTAAATGTTCTGTGACTATTTCCTTTTGGGTACCACCCTGTAGTTTACTTTTGACCATTTTCATCTCGGCTTGAAACTGATCCTTCACTTCTCTTATATGTTTCACATTTTAATTGATTAGAATTTCACTTGAACATACAACAAGGAATCATCTTAACTCTAAAATACTTGACATCTACTCGAGGAATCGATGACCCAGTTTTTTCCTGACTCACAGGAGAATTTTGGCATCGACGTAAGATGATGGTGGTGAAGACCATTTGGAGAGTCAAAGTAGCTGAATACCGACCCTCATCGACGTCAGTGGATGAAATGTTTCTTTCCTATGAACAAACCTTGGGAAGGGTTTTTTCCAAAGACTGATTCATTCAGTTCTGGGTAGAAACATGTGATAGTAAGTGTCGCACAAAGGTAAGAGTGTCACCGTCGACCTTTGAACCCTAATACGTTGACATGAGAGAAGTCCTGAGTAAGATGCTTACCTACCATCGGATGTTTGTTTTTTATATAATTAATTAGTTTTATGGCCAGGGTTTATAACGCCGCGTGAAAATCAATTAAAATCGGACATCTCACAAGAAGAAACTTATTAACAAAACCTTGGTACAATAGTAATGATTGCGAGATTTAATAATGCGTAAGAACTAATAATTTGTGATAAGGAACATGGATTAACTTCCCATAAGAAATCTTTAAACATTCAAAATACTTCTGATATTTAATATTAAAGGTTCCCGCCGAGTTCAGATTACATACAACTAATCCACGCTGCCACCAACTGGCTCGGTAACTGCAAAACGAAGAATACCTTTATGATGAAAGAATAAAAGGGGAATTTTTTTCCAGAGAAACACCCAAGAGGATGTAAGGCGCATAATCACCCATCATGTATTTCTCACATACAAAATTTTCCCCAGGTCATTGCTGGTGCCTGGCACTGTGTCCCTCTCTTCCGCTGCATACTACGCCTGGCGTAGTTGCACAATTGTATCCTGGGTTTCCCGGAGTCGCCTCTGAATCCAAACTGTGCTCCCTACGTGACCTTGCAATGACATTATCCCCTGGTCTTTTGATGCCAACTGAAGTCATAACTCTTTGTTTTCTTGGTAGAGCTTGGCTATCACAAGTTTAGCCTGCTCTAACTATCGAACAAAACTCTTGACACAAGGGCCTAGTGCTCTTCCCCTTCCCTTTCAGATCCCTTCTTCTTTGTCGATAATCCCAACTAGCTTCAAAAAGCAAGGAAGTTCCACAATCTCCTCGACAGTTGGACATGTGCTCAACTCAATCGAAAGGTGGGTCTCCTCCCTTTTGTCTGTATCCTTTCTAGGCCTCCCTTTTCTATACGGTTTCAGCTCTTGAGAAGGCGCGTTTACAAGCATACCTCCCTCAGACATACCTTTTTTATCTTCAATCTCCATTGAGGAGGTCGACACCATTTCTGAGCCAAAACCTCCACCTCCTATTGGGATTTCAAAAATATGAGAAGCTGACCCAAAGGAATCCTGGGCATGTTGGGGTTCACACCTAGCACTACGAATACCCCATGGACCCCATCCCATGTCCAAAGGAGATCCCATTTCACAGCAGTGTAGCATCCCACTCGTCTGTGAGCGGCGGAGGACACCCATGAAGAACTTCACCAAGATAAATTTGCCAGACCAAATTTCCAGAGAATATAAGTTCGACGTAAGCGTAAGATTTCCCACAAAACTCCCGGAATTTATAGAAAAGATGAAGGAGCGAAACATAGCATGTCTGTACCACACTCGCGCTTTGTGACATGGTATTTAAGGACTCGATGCACCATAGTTGTTTGACGGATGCAACCCAGAGCATGTAAACACCGCTGATCGAAGTTATAGAGAACGTTCGGTACTTTCTTTTTGATATTTTTCCAACCCCTCCCCCCCCTGCTATTTAACGAATGATTTTTTAAACGCTTGGTAATATGGATTCTAGAGGCATTTAATGCCTTTCCTTTTATGGCGTCCGACCTTATGGGTAGTATGTGTGCACACACTCACCTCCGATGTCTCTTTTCAAAACGAAAGGTCAAAAATCACTATGAAAACTTAAGTCGCTCATGAATCCTGTACTTGATTTGCCACTTCATGATACGCTGACATAATTCATATTAATCAAAAGGAGTGGCAGCTTTGTCTAGGTCATCACAGGTCATTCCAAGGATCAACGAAGATCAAGTAAGTATTAAATGACTGAGATTAGCGGGCTACGCAGGTACATATTAGTCTTATCAGATTTATTTATATTTTATCACAAGTTGCTCAGATCATTAAATATTTTTTTTCTTGATTATAGGAAACAATATTTCTTGATTAGATGAATGAATCTTACCCTGTGGCCTTGCCAAAAGACTTAAAGGGAACGCCGTAGCTGGATCACTGACGCAATGAAGGATTTTGGTTTCTCCGAGAGAAATGCTCCCGATTATTTTCTTGACCCAAGTGACATGTTCAAGATACACACCAACCGAAACTTGCTATAGGACGATGATTGAGAAAAATCATCGATGCGACACCAGGACAAGTGCAACAATTCATAGGTCATCTGATCCAAGCTCGATCCATGCTTCAATTGCTAAACTCCAGTTTGGTAAATACCCGACACATGCAGTACACATCGGAGGAGCATATGTTGCGCCTATGGAACAACACAGATTCCCATGGGCTCAAACTTGTGAAAATATGTTTATCAGTTGGTCTGAATATGAAAGAAGCCACCCTTTTCAAGAGGTGTCTCAGGTGGACCGTTGAAAGAAACTATTGGATGACCACTCTACATGGAAATTTTTGTTTGGCCTAAATTGTATTTAGCTGTTAATTACAGTTGAATTTTAGATTATAAATAGAGACATTGACCAATGAGTAAAGGGTTGATGGTTGTTGTAAGAACTCTTCCCTTTTTTGGTTGTTGATAATTATTTTGAGACTGTTGTGAATTAAGAAGTCCTTTTGGGCCGAAGACAAGCTATTTTTATCAAATGTATATGATTGCAGTTGGAGAAGAATTACTTTGTTTCCTGTTCCATAAATGATGCAGTAAATGAGTAAGAGAAATTAATTTTGTTGTCAAGTTATCTAGCGCAATGTCTTGATGTTCTTTTCTTTAAATATGAGAATAAATCATTGTGTTGTTATGTGATGAATGTTATGGTAGATGAATTATTTTGCTTACCATGATCTTGATTACTTATGTGCTTTGTTCTGTTAAATTATTATTTTTCTTTCTCAGACAGTAATTGGATGCTCATTTGGTTAATGTATTAGTACTAGGCCTCGCTGCATAGAATCACTGTCTTCATGTTTGAACAACGGGTTATCCAAAGCTCGACCTCTTCCCTCTAGTTAAAACTTATGTCCTTTTATTTGTCAAGTTGTTTTATACTGGATTGCCTCTCTTGTATCAGCCCCACCCAAGAGAAATAAAGAAAGGGAACTGTCCTAATAGAAGGAAGATCCTTCACCAGAAAACACAGAGCCCATCGATAATTTGGCCAAATCACAAGATCTGGAGAACCATTCCACTCCAAATGCTGCAGAGTCTAATTGGGCCTCGGTGGTGGGTTTGGTTCCTATTATTGAATCAGGGGATTTAGGCCCCATCAACAACACTATCAGGAGGGAGAGTGGTGATATTTCCTCAAGGGGAAGAATCCTTTAAGGTTTCCTAAAATCCATGAACCAAACTTGTTCTAGAGGGAAGTGAGATTGTCCCAGGCCATCAGATCTGGAGGAACTATGTGGAAGTGAGCCATAAGCCATTTTGTCACTTTGTGTTTTATATGTTTGGAAGCGTTGTAAGCATAGAACCACGAAATGTGAAGTCACAAAGTAATCTGAACCGTTGGTTGCATGGAGGACATGTGGATGTAGCTCAGAAATCCCAGTAGTCGAAAGTCTAAAAGTTCGTGTGCAAGACGAACAAGAGTTTCACTAAATCACGGAGCTGGAAAACAATTGGGTTGTCAAATCGAAGGAGACACGTGTCAAATATCCATGAGTTCCGAAGGAAGAGCCTTCAGAGGCTGTCGAGAGTAGATATTTAAAAACTCCCAAATGCCGAGTAAGCGAAGTCAGTTGTCACCATTGATTGTTGGAGGGAACACAAGCCGTAGATTTGGCTCCAAGTATCTTCACCAGTTCGAAGTTCACAAGGAAAGAGACTTGCTACATCCAAGATAGTCAGAACCCAAAGTCACAAAGAACTTAGAATTTTTTTCCCCGGGTTACAGCTTGAGGTCACCTATGGAGAGGGGAGGGCCTAGTGGAAAGAACTAGAGCCTGAAATTTGAAAAGTGCTTGGTAAGGGGCCTGCGGGTTTCATAAGACCTGCACAAAAGGTGGAAGGGCCTGTGTTAAATTGAACTGGTTCCAGAAGGAGCCCAGCGGGCCAATTCGGCTCAGTGACTTGAAGATCCAAGACCGGGAGGTCACGCAGCCCCATGGAGAGAAGGGGGGGGTCTATGTTAGGTGGTATCAGAGTTATTACATAATTTATTTCATTAGAAAGAGGAGACATAGGAGTAGATTTATATCGTCAAAGTGGTGTCAGAGGCATCAACACAATGTTGCCTAGAAGACATGCAAATCCGCCCGTAGAAAATAGAGCTATGGAAAGATAGACGAGAGAATTGTGTGCAAGGATGGATGCCATTTACACAACACAAAGGAGAGCACCTGATGCTAGATACATCAACGATGTAGAGAATGAAGAAGTGGAATTTGAATAAGTATTATTCGAGGATGATTTGGAAGAACGCTTTTTGAAAGTGGTTGTCAAATTGGGAGCTAGAGCGAAGATCAACATCCCAATATATGAAGGTAATTTAGACACTAAAGAATTGATTGATTGGATACAAGCAATGAAAAATTATTTCGACTATGAAGATGTTGATGAGGAAAAGAAGGTGAAACATGCTATCACCATGTTAATAGGACATGCAATGTTGTGGTGGGATGAATTGCAGGATGACAAGAGAAGAAAGGGAAAACTGAATATTAAGAGTTGGGATAGGATGGTAGCCAAACTAGAGGCTAAATTCATACCTAAAGATTACCAGATAAATTTGTTTAGTAGGATGAAAAACCTAAGACAAAAGGGACTCACTATGAAGGAGTACACATAGGAGTTCTATAGATTGAACATCAGGGTTGGAAAAAGAGAGAGAGATGAGGATAAAGTTTCTAGGTACATCAATGGCCTAAGATATGAAATTCAGGATGAAATCAACATGAGGATAGTTAGAACAGTAGAGGATGCATATCAAATTGCACTTAAAGTAGAAGAGAAGTTTGCTAGAAAATAGAGTCAGTGAGGCAGAGGACAAAGTCCAAACTAAGGAAAAGGAATCACCCACGACAAGGCTCCGAAGTCTAAAGGCAAGGCAGAAAAACCACATAGTTAGTTTGAGAGAGGAGGAAGTTCCCAAGGAAGGTAGAGTGGTGGTAGAAACTCTTTTCCAAGAGGAAGAGGAAGGAGCAGAGGAGAAGTGAGATGTTATGCCTATGGAAAAATAGGGCACATGTCTTGGGAATTACCTAAGAGAAAGAAAGAAGGAGGTGAGACTCACATTTCAGAACCGCAAAAGAGAAATGTTGAGGCAGAAGGTGCATAGGATGGGAAGTCCTTGATGATGATGAATATTCTTATGAATCAAGAGTGATCCGGATTATTTTCGGCACGAAATGAGAGCGGAGATATAATAAAGAAATGCACAGAGATATCACGTATATCCAGTAATATAACAAAAATATATCAGAGATGCAACCATAAATACAGAGATATAGTAATACACGATTTCTATTAATGAAA
>ML786902.1:132812-174113 GCA_009831015.1 Picea engelmannii | reverse complement strand
GCCAAAAGTCATGTGGGCCCCGTTTGGGTAAGTTGGTGCATCAACTTCCCGGGGTCGTAACTTTTGCATACGATCTTCGTTTTAGGCGTGTGATAGCTCGTTGGAAAGGTATCATCGAGGATATTAATTTTGAGGCCTCAATCATACCTTTGGCTATCATTGAGAACCTCGATATCAAAAAAACTTCATTTAGGCCCTCAAAATGGCCCCGGAAGTTAAAACCTGCTAAAAATAGTAAATTGCCAAAATGGCCAGAAAACTGTTTTGAGCCATTTGGAAAAGGTGGGTGGCCCTCGATATCCACCTGGATCAAAGATCCAGAGATGAAAAACCAACGCAGAGGAACATTTTGTTTAGAACAACTTGCAAGGTGAAGGATATAGCTTGGAAGGTAATAATTGATAGTGGGAGCACTGATAACTTAGTATCCATAAAGATGGTGGATAAGTTGGAGGTGAAAATGATTGCACATTTGACGTTTTATAAAGTCTCATGGTTGCAGAAATGTCATCAGGTAACAATCACTAAACAATGCCTGGTTGAATTTAAAATAGGAGGATATAGGAATGAAATCATGTGTGATGTGATTCCCATGCATGTATGTCACGTTTTTTTTGGGAGACCATGGAAATATGACAGGAATTTCATTCATGACGGGAGAAGAAATACTTACACTTTGGAAAAGAATGGTAGGATACACATGTTTCTTCCAATTGAAGAAAATAAAGTGAAGGATGAATCCAGCAGAAGCATACTTCTCATGAGTGGGAAGGAACTCTTGAATGAAGTAAAGAAGGAACAAGATATGTAGTTTGTTGTGGTAAGGAAGTTGATGGTTATCCTTACAAATACTTCAATGAAAGATTTTCCTGAGGAAATTCAGGAGTTGTTAGAGAATTTTGCTGACATTGTGGAATGATTTTCCAAGCTCATTTCCACCTATCAGGAGTATCAACCATCACATTGATTTGGTACCAGGAGGAAGCATGCCGAACAAAGAAGTGTATAGGTTGACACCTCAATATAATGAGGAGGTGAAGAGACAGGTTTAGGATCTATTAGATAAAGGATTGGTTAGATAAATCTTGAGTCCATGTGAAGTACCAATTGCATTGAGTTTGAAGAAGGATGGAGGATGGAGAATGTGCATGAACTGAAGTGCCATAAACAATATCACCATCAGATATAGATTCCCATTGCCAAGGATGGATGATTTGATGGATTGCTTGACTAGAGAGAAAAAATTTTCAAAGATAGATTTGAAAAGTGGATATCACCAGATAAGAATGAGGGAAGGTGATGAGTGGAAAAAAACATTCAAGACAAATGAGGGATTGTATGAATGGCTTATTATGTCATTTGGATTGAAAAAATCCCTGGGTACTTTTATGAGGCTGATGAATGAAGTGTTGAAAGATTTCATTGGAAAATTTGTGATTCTGGATGATATAATGGTCTTTAGCAAGAATAAATAGGATCATTTGAGACACTTGACAATGGTGATGAGGAGGTTGTAGCCAGAAAAATTGTTGATTAATTTGAAAAAGTCCTCTTTCATGAAAACATAACTCATATATTTGGGTTTTGTGATTTCTTCAAATTAATTGAAGATGGATCCTGAAAAATTCAAGGAAATCAGAGAATGGTCGTCACCAAAGAGTGTATTTGATGTAAGAAGCTTCCATAGGTTGGAAAGTTTTTACCATAAGTTCATTAGAAATTTTAGTGGGATTAGTGCTCAAATGATGGATACGGTGAAGAAAATACGCAAGTCTTTCAAATAGACAGAAGAGGCTGAGAAGAGCTTCAATATACTGAAGGAGAAGATAATCGAACAACCGATTCTGGTTTTACAGGATTTTGGGAAGACATTTCAAGTAAGATGTGATGTGAGTGGAGTTACAATTGGAGTGGTATTAAGCCAAGATAACAGACCTGTTGCACATTTCAATGAGAATTTGAACGATACTAAGAAGAACTACTCCACATATGAAAAATATTTCTATGCCATAATTCAAGCCTTGAAGAAATGGAGGAATTATCTTGTACCGAAGGAGTTTGTTTTGTATGGCGATAATCAAGCTTCGAAATTCATAACCAGACAGAAGAAATTAAACTAGAGACACGCTAAGTGGATAGAGTTTATGCAAAATTTCACTTTTGTGATTAAACATATTTCTAGTAGAGCTAACAAGGTTTCCAATGCATTGAGCAGGAGAAGTTTTATTCTGTAGGAATTTCATTTCAGGACCTTGGGGTTTGAACACCATAAGGAGATGTATCATGATGACCTAGATTTAAGAGGAGCATATGAATCATGTGCAAATCCTGTGCTAAGAGACAGAAGTAAATGGGCCGATTATTTGATTCAAGATGGGTTGTTTTCCAGAGGTTGCCAGCTATGAATACAAAAATCTTGATGAGAGAAAACCTATTGAAGGAGAAACATAGCAGAGGTCTAGCGGGACATTTTGACCATGACAAAACATTTGCATAGTTGAGAGGTTTGTATTATTGGCCATGTATGAGGGAAGAAGTACAAAGGTTTGTGAAAAGATGTAATATTTGTTAGTATGCAAAGGGGAATAAATAGAACAATGGGTTGTATCAACCATTTCCTATTCTAGCAAGGCCTTGGGATGCAATAAGCATAGATTCTGTGTTGGGATTGCCAAGAACACAAAGAGGAAGTGATTCCATATTTGTGTTAGTTGATATATTTTCAAATATGGCACACTTTATCCCATGCTAGAAGACCAGTGATGCAACTCATGTTGCAAATTTGTTTTTCAAAGAGATTGTGAGACTCCATGGATTGCCCATGAGTATTGTTTCAGACAGGGACACCAAATTTGTTGGTCATTTCTGGAGAAAATTGTGGAAGAAGTTGGGGATGTTGGAGTTACTTCACACAGACCTAGGATTTATTTTTTCTAAGGTTTTTCCTTGTTTATTAGTCATAATCAGTCATTATCTAGTATCCTATATTTTAGGGGAGAATATTCCACCTGGAGAATATTCTCTTTCAGTTGACACTTCAGTTTGACTAGTTGAGTTGAGTTTAGATGCATCATTGGTTTTGTCACCATGAAAAATTGGGATAATCACCATGATAATTCAAAATTTCCTTGGTATCATCATCAGAGTGGCACATTATCCTTGATTCCTTGAGTTAACTCCTCACTACTCTCTGTTCATTTAGTTAATTGAAGACTAGTTGACTAGTTAACTCAACTAGGTGGAAGTTCACTCCTGTAACTGCCTGAGAAACTAGACTAGGTGGAAGTTCACTCCCGTAACTGCTGGTGTGTGTATAGATCAATCTAGAAAACCACTATGGTGCATTGGTTCACCTCCAATGTGCACGTTTTTATCTATACAGAGTATATGATGTGCAAACTATTCATTATTTATAACGGTAATGAGAAGTCTTTCATTCTTTCTCTCCTTCTTCTTCTTTCTCCAATTCTCTCTGCAAATGTGTGTATTATTTTTTATATAGATCTATTATGTGAAATTTCAACACATTTACATGGTATCATAGCTGACAGACTGCTAAGAAAAAGCTACACCAATTTTTTTTGCAGGTACAAAAGATTGAAGATAGTGGAAAGATGGGATTCCAAAAAGAATTCATTCTTACACCTTACAACTATTTTGCATGGAAGGAGAAAATTTCCATACATATCCAAAAAATAGGGTTGTATAGGTTAAAATTTAATACAGATACAGAACCAACATCGGCCATACAAAAATCCAAGTACTTAAATCGCATGGATGAGGCACTCAAAACAATTTGTAGTCTTATTTCTCCCGATCTCCTTTTTCATATATATTCTTGTAAGAATCCCAATGAATCCTGGGCCACCTTGGAAGGGATATTTGGAAAACAATATGAGATGATGGGACACATGATGGAGGTGGATATGCTCACATTGGAACCAAAAATCTTTGACAATATCCAATATTTCTTTACAAAATTCAAGGATTTACTGTCGCAACTCAAATCTTGCGGGGTTGATAAATCGAAGGAGGAGAAACAAATGGTTCTCACCATTCTCTCCAAGATTGGTCCCAAATTATTTGTATTCATATCCACATTCCATTATGTTAGATTCACCTCCAGAGCCACCTGGAAGATGCCTTCTCTTGAGGACTTTATTGAATCCTTGACACATGAGCAAGACAAGTTCATCAACATGGGGAAAATCAAAGGCCCAAAGGTGCATGCACTCACTCTGTAATATGGTAGCCAAAAATATCATAAATCTAAAGATAAATATAAACATAAATATCATGCACATCCGAAGAAGGAAGGGTACAAAAAACCTTTCACTGATGCCTCCATATCCAAAGGGGAAAAGGGGAGAAAAGGGGAGAAATGCATGTACTGTCACAAAGGATTCCATTCGGAATCTGCATGCATGAAAAAAAAAAATAGATCTAATGTCTCAAATATTTCAACAAAACAACCTTGGATATCGCATCCCCGAGGGTGCAAAGAAGAAGAATCCAGAAGATCTGAAATCCAAGAAAGGAAACTCTAGCCATGCATTGATTTCAATCAACTCCTCTCCCGATGCTTGGATTGTAGATTTAGGAGAATCACATCACATGGCTACTTGAAAAGCAGTTTATTCTTCATTGAATGTATGCAAAGTTCATCCTATTCTAATGGGGGAAAACTCTTCTATCGAATTCATCGGCAAAGGAAGGATTGAACTCACCAATGGAAGCTTCGAGAGTGTGTTGCACGTTCCCAAACTTTCTGTCAACCTTCTCTCTGTGTATCATATGAAGAATTCTAGCACCGAAAATAAATTCATATTCACACCAAATTCTGTGGATATCTACGACATGAAAACCAACTCCAAGGTTGCTAATGGTGAGGTAAATCATCAATCTAGATTGTATACATTTTATGAATTCATTGAACTTGATTTTGCTTTACTGCTTACTCATGCTGATGAAAGTAGTAGGATATGGAACGGATGGTTTGGACATTTGAATTTCAGATACATGCAACATATTAGATAGCATAGATTAGTTGATGGTCTACCAAGCATCCATTTCTCCAAGGGAGTATGTGAGGGATGTGTTCTTTGAAAAAACCCTCAATAGAAATTCAACAAAGGAAAGTCTCAATGAGATTCTGCACCTTTAGATCTTATCCATAGTGACCTTATGGGTCCTTTTCTGCATCCATCCATAAGCAAAGTAAAGTTTTTTCTCATTTTTTTTGATGATTTCTGACGTTTTAGTTGGATCTACTTTCTCAGGAAAAAATACGAGGTCTTTCAACACCTCAAAGATTTCAAAACCTTGGTTGAGACACAATCCGAAAAGAATATGAAAATCATGTGAACTGATAACAGGGGAGAGTATGTAAATCATGATATCCATAATCTTTTCCATGAGGCAGGGATCCAGTTGCAGCACACAGTTCCCTATACTCCGTAGCAAAATGGAGTTGTTGAGCAGAAAAATAGATCTCTAAAGGAGATGGCATCTTGCATGCTGCATGAAAATTCACTACCATGGAGACTATAGGCCAAAGCACTTAATTGTCCAACATACATCCAAAAAATATCTCCTCATAGATGTGTCAAGGATAAGACTCCCTATGAGGCTTGGAGAGGCCTCAAACCGGAAGTGACCCACTTTTGCATTTTCGGTTCATGTGCATGGGATCAGATTCCCTTTGAAAAGAGGAAGGCACTTGATCCACAGAGAACTGAGTGCATTTTTGTTGGATAGCCTGACGGTGTGAAGGGATATTGGCTTATTGATCTTTCTTCGGACCAAAAAATCATTGAGCGTAGTGTACAATTCGAGGAAAGTGTGTTGCATGTACCTTAGCAACTGCATGTAAACACCTTCACTCTTCCACCTATCTAAGGTTGTAATAACTGTATTAATTTAAACATCAATTTATTCCATAAACTGAAACAGTAACTTCATAACAGAATAATAATCTTCATAAAAGTAACTTAAATTTATCAACGAATAATAATTTCATGACAGAATGAAACAAATGCATAAATTAACATACCTTGGTCTGATGCTAACCCTCTGCTTGTCTTGTTGTTCCTGCTGCTGCCTTGCCTAGCTTGAATCCATAGACCAACTCTGCCCAAACCGTGTTTCCACCATACCAACTAGGATAGCTTCCTAGCTCCAGGATACCATATGGATATCCTAGCCCCCATGCCCAAAACCCCTAGCAACCTGGTGCCCCCTGCAATAATACTCAAAAACTGTATAACTCTACCACAGAACCAGAAAAGCCAAGCCAAGAAACCAATGCTTTCATCCCCTTCCAAAATGCTTCCTCCCCCCATAATAAAATCCTGCTCCAAAAGAATGCCTTCCACCGTAAGGTTCTCCCTGTCATATTCCCCCTTCACCGACTCTCCCCCCCTTCATTACTTTCCTTATCCATTTATTTATTATCTTATCCTTTCGTATTTATTATCTTATCTTATCCCTTATTAATATCTTATCCTTATATTTAATGTCCTATCCCTTCCTGAATACGTAAGTCTTTAACAAATTAAACTTATTAACCCCTTTAATTCTTTACTCAATTAATTAATGAGTCAATTAATAATTAATTAATCCTTGACAGACATGAACAAGTAATTAATAATAATTAATTAGTTAATATTATTTAAGAAATAATTATTGTTTAGATAACTTTTAGGACAGTTAGATTATTAAATTAATTATAATTAATAATCCTATATATCTATTTAAGCAGGGTTGTTACATACACCCACCCTTCAGGAAACTTCATCCCGAAGTTAAGGTATCTTATGGTACAAAGGAAAAAAAACATGGTTCACACATTCATAACAATTAACCGACACTATCAGTAAGTAAGTCAAGAAAACTCATACATACTAGTGTATATGTACAAGAAATGCATGTGTAGCTAGTACATACAAGTCTCGTGCATGTACTAATAATCAATAACTATATCCCTTTAGTAATTTATGTATGCATCCAATCCAATCAATAAGACCAATCTTTTATAAAAGACGACAACCAATCAATTGTTTGAGAAATCCTTTAATTACAATTATCCATTTCAACAATTTTATTTAGACAACTCTGGTTTAGTTACGAAATTATGAATATTCATATATACACATTTTTTTTTTTAAGGGAAAACATTAAATTCCACCACAAGACAGATCTCCATACCTTTTCAACTATTACTACTCATCCTTCCTCCCTAACCTACTTCCATCTCCGTTCCTATCCTTCCTCTGCTAGACTATCTTGGAGCGTCAACTATATTGACCTAACTCCAAATAGAACCCATAAGTGAAAGTGTCTCTATCTCGACCCAGCTTCCCTAGCATGCATCTGACAATTATCATCACACATCTTGGGGAGCATGAACTAACACCGTCCTCCCATGACTTCAGGTTTCAGAGGATACATGGTGGGAAATTCCTCCACCCCTCCTAATAATAACTAGGGTCCACACCCTACAATGGAATATATAGTGGCACCGTGTTGCTAGGGGTTTTGTCATCGTTTATTCGGTTTTTGGTAGTGTCATCACCTAAAATCCTGCACTGGTCCACATATCATAGCAATGCATCCAAACCAATACAATTTCACATACAATATTCATACCATAATGTTTCTTGGCTAGTGGTCATAATATCCACTTTCATCATCTTTATCCTTTGGCTATTTAATAGCCCATAACCTGCAGATTAGTCTGTAACACAAACTCATACATTTCTATGCATTATCATCATGTAATTGCATACTATCATCATTTCAATTTGGTATCCCTGTACCGATAAATTAACATCAAAGTTTTCCAGTTAGAAATGGATCTCATAATATCCCATAATTCAATTTCGACACCCATTCATAAGATTATCATTTACCAAAATAGATTGCATCATATCCAACATCATTCTAATAGAATTTAACATTCATAAAATTCACATTCTCACAATATGTCACATCATATACATCATCATCAATAACATTTAGACATTCATAAAAGTTCATACATTTTAAAGTTTAAGTGTATCATTTAATAGTTTCACTGTGACTAGAAAATAAAGTATATAGGTCTCACGTAATCTTGGCTGTCTAAGTAAAAAAGGTGGTGTTACATACACCCAACCTTTGAGAAACATGTTCTCAAGGTGGTCAAAAAATTGAGGGACAGTCTCTTCGTAGTGTCCCGGTGTCTTCCCAAGTAGCAGATCCTGGACTATACTTGTCCCACTAGACCTTAACTTGGTCTACTAGATGGTTCCTGAGCTGTCGGACTCTATGGTCTAATATGCGTAATGGTTCTACCGTGAGGGATCCCACGTCTGATACCTGCAATTCCTTCCAATTTAGTTTATGTGATTCATCAGCAACATAATGACGTAAAATAGATACATGAAATACATTATGAGTTTTATGCAAGTTGGGTGGCAGTATGAGACGATAGGCAACGGGTCCAATTTTCTCTTGGATTCTGAACGGTCCTATAAATTGAGGTGACAACTTTGTCCCCTTCCCAAACCATATGGTACTCTTATTAGGCCTAATATGAATGAAAACCTGGTCGCCCACTTCATAACTTTGGTCGGTCCTGTGTTCATCCGTATAACTTTTCTGCCTATCCCGTGCTTCCTTTAGTCTCTGCCTAATCTAAATCACCTGTTCCTCCATATGTTGAATCAATTCTAGGCCAACTGTTACTCGATATTTTAGTCTATTCCAACTCAATGGTGTTCTTCACGGCCTTCCATGCAGAGCTTCGTAGGGTGGCATTCCGATGGAACTATGAAAATTGTTATTGTAGGTGAACTTTACCAAAGGTAGGTACTTCTCCCACTGGGTTTGATTATCCATGACATACATCCTGAGCATGTCTTCCATGACTTGATTTACTCTCTCCATTTTCCCATCTGTTTTAGGATGATAAGTTGTGATTAAGTTCAACCGAGTCCCCAACGCTCACTGCAACTTGTCCAAAACCTAGAAGTGAATCTGGAGTCCCGATCTGAAATGATCTTCTTAGGTATCCCATGCAAATAGATAACCTCTCTTACAAACACATGTGCCACATCACTGACATCGTAAGTGTCTCTGATCGGAATAAAATGAGTTCTCTTGGTTAAATTATCCACTATCACAAGAATGGCATTGTGTCTATGAGATGTGAGTGACAACCCCACAACAAAATCCATAGAGATGACTTCCCACTTGGACATAGGAACATCATGTGGTTGTAGGAGGCTTGCCGAGTGATGGTTTTCGACTTTCACTTGTTGACATTCTAGGCACTTGGCAATGAAATGGACTACATCGCGCTTCATGCCTACCCAGAAGAAGAGTTTCCTTATATCTGCGTACATCTTCTTCACACCTGGATGCACACAATAAAGTGCTCTATGGGCTTCCTTCAGTATGATGCTTTGAATATCCCCATTCTCAGGGATGTACATCCTTCCTCGATATCTCAACAGTCCATCTGTTTGCAGACTATATCCTTCATACTTTGGATCTAACTGCCTCCTTCTCTGGAGGTTTGAAGTAACCTTTAAATACCAATTATCTCATTGGAGTTGTGCCAACACATGTTCCCTCAGATTGATCTTTAAGGTTACCAAGGAGAAGATACGTGGTCTCCTACTCAAGGCATTTGGGACCACATTTTCCTTTCCCTTGATGTATGAAATACCAAAATCGTACTCACTCATAAACTCACTCCATCACCTTTGCCTGRCATTCAGATCTCTTTGAGTGAAGAGATGTTTTAAACTTTGATGGTCCATTTTGAGCTCAAAGTTTTGCCCCACTAGATAGTGCCTCCAAATTTTCAGAGCTAGCATTACAACTGCCAACTCTAAATCATGAGTCGTGTATAACTCTTCATGTTTCTTCAACTTCCTTGATGCATAGGCTATCACTCCTCTATCCTGCATTAGCATGGCCCCCAACCCTTGCTTCGAGGCATCCGTGCAGACTGTGAAGTTCTTTTCCATATTCGACACTCGTAGAATTGGTGCACTATTAGTAACATCTTAAGCTCAATGAATGCACTATCACACTCTTTTGTCCATTCATACCTGACCCCCTTGCGCTGCAAGGTGGTGATGGGTTTCACTATTTTTGAGAACCCTTCCACAAATATCCGGTAATAACCTACTAGCCCCATGAAGCTTCTCACCTCATGGGAATTTTTCGGCATTGGCCACTCCATAATGGCCTTTACCTTTTCTAGGTCCACAAAGATTCCTTCGTTGGAAATGATATGACCTAGATAGTGGATCTCTTTCTGGAAGAAGGAACACTTCGACAAATTCCCATACAATTTGTTCTCTATAAGGCAGGACAACACTATTCGCAAGTGTTCCTCATGTTCTCTTTCATTCTTGGAATAGATGAGGATGTCATCTAGAAAGACTTGTACAAATCTCTCTAAGTACTTCCAGAATACGCCGTTCATGAGGCTCATGAATACTGTTGGCGCATTGGTCAATCCGAAAGGTACTACAAAAAACTCGTAATGTCCAAACCGAGTTCAAAATGCAGTTTTTGGGATATCACCTTCCTTAATCCTTAATGCAGTTTTTTGGGATATCAGTTCAAGATTGAAAATCAATCTTTGAGAATACCACTACTCCTTTCATTTGATTGAAGAGGTCATCTATTTGTGGCATTGGGTACCTATTTTTCACTGTAGCACGGTTCGAGTCCCTATAGTCTATACACAGTCATAAGGATCCATCCTTCTTCTTTACAAAAATTACTGGTGCGCCCCAAGGTGAGACACTGGGCCTTATTAGCCCTAAGTCCAGTAACTCTTTCAAATGAATTTTCAATTCACAAAGTTTCGACGCTGTCATCCAATATGGAGTCTTGGAGATTGGTTCTGCACTAGGTTTTATCTCAATAGTAAAATCAAGTTCCCTCTTAGGAGGTAACCCTGGTAACTTGTTCGGAAAAACATCTTTAAATTTTGACAATACTGGGTACTGATCCAATGAGGGTCCTTTCCTATCATTCACTGCTTCCACTACATAAAGTCGACACCCTTTCCTCAAGCATCACTTAACCTTCATAGTTGATATAAAGCATAACAACACTTTTCTCTATACACCCTGGATCTCTACTGGGCTTCCTCCGTCGTCGACACAAAGCACCCTCTTATGTAAAACAATCTACCATGGCTCAATGAGCCACTAACCAATCCATTCCAATGATTAGGTCATATGCCCCGAGAGCAGTGATGCATACCTTCAACCTGGTAGTACACACTCCTAGGTCTACTATACAATTATCAACACTAGGTCCTACCGCTTGTTTTTCCCCCGAAGCCATCTCAACTTGTTTAAAGTCATCGTGCTCATAGGCTACGAACCCACTCTTTTCTAATGTAGAGGGTGAAATGAAACTATATGTAGCACCAGAATCAAATAAAATATTAACCTTGGTATGATTTAGCGTACCTGTTGACTCCACCACCGTGGATTGATGTTCGGCCTGGCGATTATTAACCACTGCATAAATCTGGTGACTGCTACTTGCTCTCCCCATTGGTGCCTTTCCTTCTCTATGCACAAACCCTGATTGTGACTCTGGGCAATCACGCTGGTAATGGGGTCCTCCGCACCCCCAACAGGTAACATGAGATTGAACCTGTGCACTATTATGTGACTTTCTCTGAAATGAGTTCCTTCCCCTGGAACCTCTCCCCCTACTAGCTATTCCCTGAGATGGTCATGGACCTGTCTGAGTTGTTGGCGATCAATGATATGTTGAACTTGCTCCCATTGAAATCCATGCAGCTACTGTCCTTGGTGTGACTCTTTACCATATGGCGGTGGCATTGAGCCCCCTCCCCTGGGAAATGTCCTAGGGGCCTTCCCGACGATTCTAGGACGATGCAGAAAGGTCAACCTCATACCTCCATTCAAGCTCATGTGTTCCCCTGTGTACGCGCATTTTCCACTGCTTCTGCTACTGAAGACTGGTGGAATGGAATGAAAGGTATCGACAATTGGCTTGATGAATTGTGTGTAAGGTCTCATGAGCCTGACGCTTGGATAATTGGGGATTATTCTTCAGGCTAGTACCTTGCTATTATTGATAATTAAACTATTTATATGCAAATTTATTTGTAAAAGTGATATGTGTGGCGCGTTGGTGTTATTGCTCTTCTTAAGGTGCATTGCTTGGTGGGTGGTCTTGGGTTCAAAACCCATGGACCTTCTAAAATTTTAATTAACCTTTTAATGTATTTTAACTTTACTCTAAATACACCATTAATTTAATTAAAATTTTAATTTGATAATTAGTTACACTAATAATTTTAAAGTTACATAATTATTATTTTTATTTTTAAATTTACTTTATACTAAATTATCGTAAATTAACATTAAATTAATTAAAACTAAATTGAACTAAATTACTTTTATACCAAAATAATAAATAATAAAAATTTAAACGAGAACTCATGCACAATTTATAAAGGAAATTTAAAATTGAAGAAAATCAAAATAATTATAAAAAAAGTGTGGGCACACATGGATTCCACGTGCCTGCCATGCTTCCTCTAGAATCCTCCTGACCTAAACCTAACCCTACACGTACTCTCTCAATACCCCTAACCCTAATTGTCCTGTAGCTTGTTTTAGTTGCGAACGCACCCTAAGCCTCTCCTGCTCTGCAACTGCGGTGGAGCTCTGGAAATGGCCGGAGCTCTGGTAATGGCCGCAGGCTATTTCTCATGGAGTTTGCTGCTTGGGTTGGTATTGGGTTCAAAACCCTTGAACCTCAGATCATTTTCGCTGCTATCCTGTGGTTTTTTTTTTTTTAATTTTATTCGCTACTAATTCCTTTTGCAGGTATACCAAACACTCCCATTTAGGCGAGCTTAATATTCCAGGCCTGAAATTGGTGTTGTTGGTGTGATTTATATGCCTTCTTTTCTTCTGATATGATATGCATTTCCCTCAATAGTTGAATCGAAGCTGTTTTAAAACTTTACTGACCAGGATCCTGTGTCATATAAGTTTATTTTTTGTGTATGGGGGAAGTGCATCAATGATAAATCTAAGGCCTTCGCTACGCAAGGTGAATTCTACCCTTGAGCCCATTAGGATTCAAAAGAAACAGTAGACGATGATCAGTAATGCCCATTTTACAACCCCTCCTACCTCTCTCAGATCCACTTCCTCGTCCTTCATGAACTCGGGTTTGCTGAGATCGGAAGTAGAAAAATTCATTCACAGTATAGCAAGAAGCAGCTATGGCGGTGCTCTCTCCACTGAATGCTCTGTTTCTCTCTCAACCGAAGCTTTGCATTGGCTGTTCGACATTGCGGCTGTGTGAGTATGATTTCATTCATTCCTAGTTGGTGCAAGTTTCACATCATTCCCAGTGTGCGCAACTTTCAGGAGATAGAGTTGGGCCACCGACAGGTGCAACTTTTATGAGATATGGTTAGGCCACCAACAACACAGGTAGTAAACTAGTCATGATTGTAAATTTGTGGGTAACGTTCCAACTCTTGTTTCCTTTGGCTCGCTTGAACTTTTCCTCTAGATTTTCTGGGAAATGCCTTTGTTGGTCTATCTATCTGATTCATTTGGATTGCTTAAACTTTTCCATTCTCTGGATTTTCTGGAAAATGCTTTTGTTTGTCTGTCTGAGTGATAATATGGTGGGAAATCGTGAGCATTAAGGTTATTATTTATCCAATCTTTTTTTTTTCTTCTTCTGTGTTTTCTTTAATGAAAGAAATTGTTGTTTGTTGTTTTAAATCCCCAGTGCCATGTATGTCTAAGCTGCTAATACCAGGATAATCATATGATATCTGGGCATTTTTAAGGCATCCAAAACTACATATGTTCCTCAACCTATATATTTCTTGATTTTTTTTTTTTAAATCGGGTATGCCCTTGTCTGTTGGTGCTAGCATCCTCGACCTAGTTTCAAATTTTATAATGGCATTTATCTGCAAAGTGTTGATATCCAAATTCACAATTCTAGGCATCTGACTGCATGCTCTGCTAATTTAAAATTCTGGGCATTTGACCGGTTGCTCCATGTGGCACCTCAAACTTTTATTCTTCTTTGCATTTCACACAATGTGTCCCTTCAAATCTCTGTACAAGTTTGTTTCACATCCAGGAACACCTTCAATCTTCTAACTTTCATGTATATTTTTCTACAATTGAGTTTGTCCATACAGATTGTGGGTTTGATTTAACATTAGATTTAGGAGTGATCTGCCACTTAATCTCCTGCAATCATTCCCTTTGGTGGGCCTCTACCTACAACCACTCAGGAGCACCTGTGTCCTCATGTTGGAACAATGGTGTAATGTCTTTATTCAGTTTCAAACTTCATTGATTTGTAGGTTTTGGTGGTGTTCAGTTGTACTAGTATTTGCAATACTCTATACAGTGAGAATGGCTTCACTCGAACACGTCTCATCTGCCTGTATTTTTGGTATCCAAAAAAATAACTTTCCCAAAGGCTTTGTTAAATTTTATTAGATATGCGTGTACCTCTTCACAATTTATTTAAAAACTAGTTTGAATAATTTAAATTCCTCTACCCTTTAGAACTTCAAAATAGTTAAATCTCTAATTTCTGATATGAAATAAAAATGATTTACCTTCTGTTCTTCACAAACCAGTTGGACTGTAAATTCATATTTGATTTCGTATAGGCTGCAGGCCTTGGTTTACACTCCTGAATCTTTCTTTAAAGAATTTTTGTATACGCTAATATAAAGTTTTGATAGACGCAATATAAAGTAAGAGCTACCACATTCTCTTGTACCAAGTAATGTGCATGAAGCTAAGCATGCTTCATCTTCATGTCTATAATGGGATTATCAGCCACTTGTATTGCGCTCTGATTGTGACAGTACACTATAGTTGATTCCATATTTTAATTTCATAGGTTTTTAAAAGAACTTAATTCTTGTGGAAGGAGGAAACTCCATTGATTTCTTTGTTCTTCCATTCATTCTTTATAGGGGAGAGGGCCTGGTCGACTCGACAGATGGGTTAGTAGGAAATCACCTCCCTAGGATAATCATCGGTTGCTTGCGAAGAGGCCTACCCACCCATAAGCAGTTGTGCTCTATCGGGTGAGTAAATAAAATAAATTTATTGCTATGGAAGCGTCCACCCTCCTAATATGAGTTGGCAGGTGTAGTAGATGATAGCTTACAGACTTGGAATTAATGCTTGGTTGACTTAGGGTTTGGTTTGGCTTTGAACATTCTGCTTGATGTTAACAACTATTTCAATTTTCTACTATGAAGCTCTACATGCATATGTTTAGTAACTTTATTACTCTATTTACCATATTTTTGTTTTTCATTTCATTTTTTATTATTTATTCTTTCTCCATTTCCTGTATATTTCATGGTTTTTTTTTTTGTTTATACTCTATTCTTTTCTTTTGTTTCTCATTATTAAATAAAATATCACTCTGTATAAGTGAGGTGAGGCTTCTTACATGTTTGAAGCTTTTACAGGCAAGGCTTCTCACATGTCTGAATGTGAATAGGCCTCCATCAATCTTACAACAGTTTCTAAGGTTTTCTGGTGGTTTATTTCTGGGTCGATTCTAAGTAGGTGATAGGCCCTTGGCCCCAGATTGCGAACTACAGCTCTGATACCATGTGTAATAACCATATTAATTTAAACATCAATTTATTCCATAAACTGAAACAATAACTTCATAACAGAATAATAATCCTCATAACAGTAACTTAAAATTATCAACGAATAATAATCTCATGATAGAATGAAAAAAATACCTAAATTAACATAACTTGGTCTGATGCTAACCCTCCGCTTGTCTTGTTGTTCCTTCTCCTTCCTTGCCCAGCTTGAAGCCATGGACCAACTCTGCCCAAACCGTGTTTCCACCCTGCCAACTAGGACAACTTCCAAGCTCCAGGATACCATATGGATATCCTGGCCCCTGTGCCCAAAACCCCTAGCAACCCGGTGCCCCCTGCAATGATACTCAAAGACTGCAGAACTCTACCAAAGAACTAGAAAATCCAAGCCAAGAAACCAATTCTCTCGTCCCCTTCCAAAATGATTCCTCCCCCTAAAATAAAATCCTCCTCCAAAAGAATGCCTTCCACCGTAAGGCTCTCCCCGTCATATTCCCCCTTCACTGACTCTCCCCCCCTTCATTACTTTCCTTATCCATTTATTTATTATCTTATCCTTTAGTATTTATTATCTTATCTTATCCCTTATTAATATCTCATCCTTATATTTAATGTCCTATCCCTTCCCGGATATGTAAGTCTTTAACAAATTAAACTTATTAACCCCTTTAATTATTTACTCAATTAATTAATGTGTCAATTAATAATTAATTAATCCTTGACAGACATGAACAAGTAATTAATAATAATTAATTAGTTAATATTATTTAAGAAGTAATTATTGTTTAGCTAACTTTTAGGATAGTTAGATTATTAAATTAATTATAATTAATAATCCTATATATCTATTTAAGCAGGGTCGTTACAGAGGTGATGAGCATGCACATGCCGACTCTTATTTAGACAAGATTTATGATTCATAGGAATCAGATTATCATATTCAGAGTCAGTACAGTCAGATGTACAATCAAAGCATCTAGATGTAGTTGCAAAGCCAAAGCAGAGGCCCAAGTGGGTACAAAATACTCTTCAGGATGCAGGGGATCTTGTTGGTGATCCAACCGATACTAGGAGGACACAATGTGATTTCAAGGAACCTCCTATTTAACTCACTGACACTAAACCATTGCCCTCCAGGCATATTTTCTTGTTTCAGTCTTCAGATCCACAGTCTTATGAAGAGGTTGTTGGAAATCCCTTTTGGGAATCTGCCATGCAGGAGGAGTACAACTCCATTCTCGAGAACCAGAATTATGGGAGGAAACTTGTCAGATGAACATGGGTCTACAGGACCAAGAGCACAACGGATTGACACATCAATAGATACAAATCCAGGCTTGTCGCCAAAGGCTTTCAGCAGGTTCATGATATTGACTATAATGAGACCTTCGCTCCAGTAGTGAATATGGATTCCATACGATTGACACTTGCCATTGCGGAAGCTAAGGGATGGGAATTCCATTAGATGGACATGAAGGATGCATTTCTTCACAGTGATCTCTCTAAGGAGATCTACATGGGGCAACCCGAGGGATTTATGCAAGACTCATCTTTAGTCTATCGACTGAAGAAGTCTCTTTATGGCCTCAAGAAGGCTTTGAGGGCATGGTATGCCAAGATGGACTCCTACCTGTTGTCATAGAACTTTGTACGTTGTAAATCAGACTCGAATGTCTACATGCTTAGGACAAATGCTTCACTTCTACTTTTAGTTCTGTCTGTTGATGATTTGTTGATCACCAGGTGCTCGACTTCAACGATTGCTGCAGTCAAGAGGATTCTACATGACAGGTTTTTGATGATGGACATGGGTCTGCTACACTTATTTCTTGGACTCGAGATCAATGAGGATGGCTCAGGAATCAAACTGTCTCAGGCGAAGTATGCATGAGATCTCCTTGAGAGATTTCACATGACAGACTGCAAGTCTGCTCTGACTCCTTTCTTATTAGGAGTCAAACTTGAGGATGATCGGGAGACTCCACTAGTTGATAGCACACTATACAGACAACTAGTGGGGATCTTGTTGTATCTCACACACTCTAGACTAGACCTCTCATATGCAGTTGTCGCAGTTTCTAGGTTCACGCAGGAGCTGCATGAGCTACATAGGAAAGATGCAAAGAATATCCTTCAATATGTATAGGGAACCATCACCTTTGTGATTCATTATGCAACAAACTCTACATTATATCTCATCAGGTTTACTGATTTCGACTGGGCTAGCTATAACATTGATCACAAGTCCACATCTGGTTACTCACTCGATATTCTCTTCGGGCCTATCTGTTGGTCGAGCAAGAAGAAAGCTGCCATTTCTCTATCTTTAGCTAAGGAAAAGTACACATGGGTAGTCAACATAACCATTCAGGCTATGTGTTTACAATAGTTTCTCACTCAGTTGGGCATTCAGTTTCATCGGTCAATCTTCATCTGGTGTGACAACCAAAGAACTCTGAAGTTCTGTAGAGATCTAGTTCAGAGGCAACAGACAAAGCACATCGAGATCCACATGCACTACATCCAGGTCTTAGTACACAAGGGGATCATCGACCTACATTTCTGTCCTTCAGCAGAACAGACAACAAAAATCTTCACCAAGACCTTCATTGAGTAGAAGTTCCATTCTCTATGAAGTCGTCTTGGAGTGAAGGACCCAGTTGCCTAGCAACTGTAGTTCTTCTTTTTACATACATTGTACCTTGAGAGGGGGGGGGGGGTTTCCCATGAGGTTTTCCCTCTTTCCTCACTTTATTTTCAGTGTATATTTTGTTCTTGGATACCTAACATAGCCTCATTGCCAGGACCCAATATTTATTTTCACCATTGTGATGTTTAGGGGGGGTGTTGGAGTTACTTCACAAACAACTAGGATTTATTTTTCCTAAGGTTTTTCCTTGTTTATTAGTCATAATTAGTCATTATCCAATCTCCTTTAATTTAGGGGAGAATATTTCTCTTGGAGAATATTCTCTTTGAGTTGACACTTTAGTTTAACTAGTTGAGTTGAGTTTAGATGCTGCATTGCTTTTGTCACCATGCAACATTGGGATCATCACCATGCTAATTTGACCTCTCCTTGGTATCATCACTAGAGTGGGACATTATCCTTGATTCAATAAGTTAACTCCTCACTACTCTCTGTTCATTTAGTTAACTGACGACAGTTTGACTAGTTAACTCAACTAGGTAGCAATTCACTCTCGTAACTGCCTGAGAGACTAGACTAGGTGGTAGTTCACTCACGTAACTTCCTGAGAGACTAGACTAGGTGGTAGTTCACTCTTGTAACTATTGGTGTGTGTCCAGACCACTCTAGACCACCACTATGGCACATTGGTTATCCTCCATCTGAACTCATTGAGTTATACAAAGTATATCATGTGTAAATTATTCATTATTCACAATGGTTAATGGGAATTCATTCATTGTTTCTCTCCTTCTTCTTCTTTCTCCAATTCTCTCTGCAAATGTGTGTATTATTGTTTAGCTAGATCTATTATGTGCAGTTTCAACAAATTTATAGGGGACGAAACTATATTTTAGTTCTTCATATCACCCGCAAATGGATGGACATAACGAAGTGGTGAATAGGAGCTTAGGAGATTTGCTAAGGAGTTTGGTCACTGAACACCATAGTCAGTGGGACTAGATTCTATCACAATCAGAGTTTGCATAAAATGACTTTGTAAACAAAAGAATTATGAAGATTCCATTTTAAATAGTATATGGAATGAATCCAAGGGGAGTGTTAGAATTAAGATATCTGGAGCAGAGTGAATTTAGGAGTGCAAGAGTCAAAGTCTTCACTGTAGAAATGTAGAAGCTCCATGATCAGATTAAGAAACAATTGTAGAAAAAAAACAATGTGCATAAGCATAGAGTTGATAAACATAGGAGGAAAATTCAATTTGTAGTGGGATATCAAGTTCTATCACATTTAAGGAAAGATAGGTTTCCAAGGGGAATGCACAACAAGTTGAAGATGAAGAATATAGGACCGTGCAAAATCCTAAGGAGATTTGGTTAGAATGCTTATGAAATAGAACTACCAAAGGATGTGGGTATATCACCCATATTCAACATTTCAGACCTATATCCTTACAAGGAAGACGGAGCCAAAGGGTCAGGGGATCAAGAATGAATCCAGTGGAAAGAACATATGCATGTAGCAGAGAAGCCACAGATGGAGAAGATCATAGATCGATAGATTGGCAAGAAAAACTGAAGGAAAACATATTTTGAGTATTTGGTAAATTGGAAAGGACACCCAATAGAAGACGCCGATTGGTTTAGTGAAGCAAATATCTAGAAGCATGGAAAATCGGTGCAGGATCTCATGGACAAGAGACCATGATTTTTTCAACCAGAGGAGTATGATGCAGGAGCATCACCAACAAAGCGCATGGAGGAAAGTTGGGTGCACTAGTGCACATTTTGAAATATTTTGAACTCCAAAGTTAGTGTATTAATGTGATATCTGGAGAATATTTTTATTTATGAGCATCATTAATGTTTGGAGGCTGAGCCATTGCATAAGATCGATGACAGGATGTATTTTGTTTTGATGTCAAAGATTGCAGTATAGATCTGGAGCTCTCGCTCTTATGTATATGTCTTTAATATTTATTGTAATAGATGTTAAGTGGTTAATATCATTTAATTTCGTTAGGATAGCCTAGAGTAGTTGGAGGGAAAATCGTGAGGCAACCCTCTAGTATAAAATATTTGTATTGTTGCCGAGAAGAGGATGCTGATAGAAGATAGTTCATCAGTAGTTGAATTTATTGTATATGTCAAGGAGTAGTGAAGAACAATGTATGAATCTATGTATATTATTGTTGAATGAATATAACAGATAATTATTGTCTCAATCGTATGTTTTTGTTGTGTCTATCTAGATGAATGAATGGTAAAATTTTCATTTATTTGGAAATATCTGTTATTTATGGTTCTTATGGATTATGAATGTATTGACATGGTTGAATGTATGAGTCACTGTGAATATTGAATAATTTTCAATTGTTTCTCTTCTATGAGCAAGTGCAAGGTGTGCATAGTGTCCGCAAGGTGTGTGTGACCGAGTCTATTTCTACTCGAAGATCAGAAGAGGTAGTGTGAACTTTATGTATGCAAGGAGTGTGTGAGTGAGTATTTTTTTACTCAGAGGTTCAACTGGGATATTTGAATTTGGAGTGTAGGAGGAATTGCATTCAGAAGTCATATTGTTCAGGAGTAACAATTGAGCATAAAAGAATTGTTGCAAGGAGTGCAAGGTCATCCTTCAGGACTCAATATTGAAGGAAGTTCATTCATAAGGAGTGTGTGACATAGTCTCAGACTCATAAAGTGAAGGAGTAGTAGTGTGACTTTAGTCCCAGAGAAGTTATTGGAGAGAATTCACAGAGTGTGCACAAGAATCCACAAAGAAGTGAATGTGGAAGAGAACTTGTCGTAAGGCATGCAGAGGTTGAAAAATAGACTAACTGTCAAAGGAAGTGTTCAGAGGAAAAAATAAATTCAAGGGAAGACAAGATCAGGAGGGAGAGTGGTGAGAAGTATTCAAGGGGAAGAATACTTTAAGGTTTCCCAAAATTCACGAACCAGATTCATTCCGGAGGGAAGTGAGATTGTCCCAGGCCGTTAGATCTGGAGGAATTATGTAGAAGTGAGCCATAAGGCATTTTGGCTCTTCATTGTTCGGAAGTTTGGAAGTGTTGTAAGAATAGAACCATGAACAATGAAGTTGCGAAGTAATATGAACCGTTGGTTGTGTGGAGGACACGTGGTTGTATCTTGGAAAGTCTGGGAGTCAGAAGATTGGAATTTCATGTGCTAGGCAAACAAGAGTTTAGAAAAATCGTGGAGCCGAAACACAGTTGGGCCATCAAATCCAAAGACATGCCTATCAAATATCCATGAGTTATAGAGGAAGAACCTTCAGAGGTCATCGAGAGTAGAGATTGAAAAACTCTCGAATCTTGAGTAAGTGAAGTTAGTTGTGACCGTTGATTGTTGGAGGGAACGTGAGCCATAGATTTCATTCCAAGTAACTTCGTCGGTTCAGAGTTTGCGAAGAAAGAGAGTTTCTGCATCCAAGATAGTCAAAGTTCGAAGTCACAGAGAACTTAGAAGGTTTTTCCCCTGGTCATAGCCCGAGGTCACCTGTGGAGAGGGGAAGGCCTAGTGGAAATAACTAGCGCCCAAAATTTGAAACGTTCTTGGTAAGGGGCCCGCGGGTGTCATACGACCTACGCAAAAGGTGGAAGGGCCTGTGTTAAATTGAATTGGTTTCAACAAGATCCCTACAAGCCAATTTGGCTCAGCGACTTGAAGATCCAAGACCAGGAGGTTGCGCAACCCCGAGGAGAGAAGGGAGGGGTCTGCGTCACTTAGTTAATGAGTGAAACTCCATATGCCAATATAAGTGTCAAATATATATCTCCAAAGTCAATGATGCTCGGAAAATTTCATGTTTACAACTTTGGTCTATTGGTTTTGGAGGTTTTGACTTGCAACGAACCTTTTCATGATTCCACCAATGATGATGCAATTGTTCTTCCACACCAAGTGCATTCCATTGTTCATGATAAATGGAAAATAGATTTTTTGACATATAGCTTCTAATACACCATAACTTTGAAGAGTAAATGGTTCAATTATTGTAAGTTGTAACATATTTTGTTGCACAACATATAAATCAAATACCAGACATGAATCTATTAGAAATATTGAAGACTTGAGGAAAAATATTTGAGATGATGATGGAATTGATGATCTATCCAAATCTACTGAAATTCTGGAGTTATAGATGGGGTCAATGATGATGATTAATTAGAACCAATGATTTCCACAATGCCAAAGTTTGATTAAATCCATTTCTTATTTGTGAATTTAGTTGGATTTCATCTTATTGCATAATCACTCCTTTGATTTTATTGTTTCATATATCTATAGTGTGTGGGATTCCATATTATGTTAGTGTTTTCCTTCTCCCGTATAAAATTGTTTCACTCCATTTTCAATTTTACATAATGCAAAGATATTGGAATTCTTAGAAACATTTTTGCAATGACAAAAGGACACTACCTATGTCTCATCTCAATAATAGTTTCTTATCGATTATAACATTTGTTGGTCTTTTAATTGTTTCCTATAGCGATGGTTTTTGCAAGATTGACTAGAAGTTGAAAATTGTTTCTTCTTGAAATAATTGAATATAAGTTGAAATTTTGTTTTTCTTAGAAATAATTGAATAGAAGTTGAAAATTGTTTCTTGTTGAAATGCCTTTGAAATTGTAGTATGGTGACACATAAAAATTGAGGTTTGGGATTTATTAAATGTGATGTTTCAAAAGGTTTTATTTTTTTGATAACATATGAATTCTTATTGTAGTGTTCCTTCTTTCTTTATGTCTGGCTTTATCGACATAACATTTTGGATTAAATTGATTTCCATGGTAACTATATAACAAATAGTCGTGGACATTCTATGATTCAGATTTTATGAGAAGAATGAAATGAATACAGATTATTAACAGGTGCTTAACACAAAATAACAGAGATACAATAAAACTGGTTTTCTATTCAATAACGAAATAAGCTGAAACTATAAAATGCAGTGGAAACAAGCTTGCTGGAATGGTGGTAGCTTATCTCTGAGAAGAGATGTGACAGTTGTGCACATTCACAAGAAGAAGATTAAAATGAGGCTTTGAAGGCATTTTTATAATAAACAAGAATTCCAAAACCCTAGACATCCAAAAAACCTAACCCTAGGAGATGAAGCGCCAAAAGTCATGTGGGCCTCGTTTGAGTAAGTTAGTACATCAACTTCCTGGGGTCGTAACTTTTGCATACAATCTCCGTTTTAGGTGTGTGATAGCCCGTTGGAAAGGTAACATCGAGGAGATTCATTTTGGGGGATTAGTGATAAATTTTTCCATCACTAAGAATTTAGATCTTGAAAAACCTTCATTCAGGCCCTCAAAATGGCCATGGAAGTTAAAACTTCTAAAAATAGTAAATTGCCAAAATTGTCAGAAAACTGTTTTGAGCCAGTTGGAAAAGGTGGGTGGCCACCAATATCCATATAGATCAATCCTCCATCCTTAGGAAGCAATGGTCTCCATTGCATTGAGGTCCCCCATCAGATGAGGAATTTTTTGCTGAATTTGGCCCTAGGTGAGCCACTTGACTTCGTGTAGGAGTTGCCCTGCTTTGACGACTCGATACAGATGGATCCTTTGTTGTTGAGTGCCCTTGATCTGTGTGTCCACAATATGATCATTGGATGCCTATTGTATGCAGTTAGGGTTGAGCTCTATGGGTGTTAGTTGTTCTTCTACTTCTGAGCTATCCAATAATGGTGGGAAATAAGGGCGAAGGAGATCCACATTGAACATTGGGTGCAGGCCAAGGAAAGGAGGAATGTTCAGCTCAAAAGAATTATCCCCCATAGCCTTGGTGATGGTGTACGGGCTATAACAGAGTGGGAAAATCTTTCGATGGGGTCCTGTAAGGCGTTCTTTCTGCAAGTGCAACCAAAATTTTTCTCCCACCTAAAACTTATGTGGCACCCGATGTTGATCATGGAACTGTTTGTACTTGTTGTTGGACTTCTGTAGGATATCCTGAACCTATTGACGGATGTGATAGATTCTCTCAATGAACTGGGTGGCTTTGTCAGCTTCAGTTGGAGTAGGATATGAGTCAGTCGACGTGGCCGCAAGGGGAAGTGCAACATCTATGGGACCCAATGGTTGGAATCCCAACCCCACCTGAAAGGGGATGTGGTCAGTTGAGCTATGCAGAGCTCGGTTGTAGCTATGTTGGACATAGGGATGACTCTCGTCCCATGTGCGAGGGTGATTTGAATTATACATGTGAAGGATATGCATAATCATTCGATTTACAACCTCGGTTTGGCCATCTGTCTGGGGGTTGAAGGCCGTGGATTTGGTGAGATTCGTGTCCAACAGTGACCAGAGGCTCGACCAGAATGTGCTGAGAAATTGACTATCCCGATCGGAGACAATGGTTTGTGGGATTCCAAAATGTACCCAGACTTGTTCAAAGAATATCTTGGCAGTGGCCTCTGCTGTGATGCTCTTCTTGTAGGCAACCAGAATTGCCATCTTAGAAAAGAGATCAACAACCACAAAAACACAGTCATTTCCCCGCTTGGTGGATGGGAGGCTCGAAATGTAGTCCATTGAGATGGATTCCCATGGCCTGTTAGGAGTAGGAAAAGGGGTGTACAGGCCATGTTTCTTAGTGGCCGGTTTGGCAATAGCACAAGTAGTGCAGGACCTGATATACTTGCTGACCTCCTGTCAAAGTTTCGGCCAGTAGAAATGTTTATGTAGCATCACCACCATATTTTTGACACTGAAGTGTCTTTCCACTTGACTATAGTGGGTTTCCCAGATCAGCTTCGCTTGCTCACTTCATGGAACACAAATATGACCCAGATGACAGAACAAGCCATCCTAAAGATGGAAATTATCGACAACTGTGTGTGCACCCAACATTTGGTAGGTGGTGGCGAAGTCAGGGTCTGTCTCATAGAGTTGAGGCCATCTAGATGTATCATGGTCGTAAGAGTCTAGCACCGTGGTGATTGCCGTGACTAGAGGTCTGCTGAGGCAATTAGCGAGGCGATTGGTGCTTCCTATTTTATACTTTATGTTGAGGTGGAATTGCTGCAAGTATGTGGATCACTTTTGATGGTGGTCATTCTGCAATTTTCCCTGTGTCTACATGAACTAAAGTGGCTTATGATCAGTGTGGATGACTATCTCCTTCCCAAGATTGTAATGTCTCCACTGGTGGTAGGCTTGCATAATGGAGTACATTTCCTTTTCGTAAGTAGGGTAATTACGAACAATATATGATGGCGTCTCACTATGATAGGCCATGGGTTGTTTGTGCTGAGTGAGAATGGCGGCCACAACATAGTCTGAAGCATTTGTCTCGATCTCAAAGGGATGTTGCAGGTATAGTAGTGAAAGTACTAGGGCTGAGCACAAACACTGCTTCAAATCATTGAACACTTGTTGTTGGGACCATCCCCACGCAAATTTTTCCTTACCACCATCCCTGTTTATTTGTCTAAGGGCCCATGTAATATGGGAGAATCCCAACACAAAACTGCGGTTTAAATTGACAAGGCCCAAGAAGCTCCAAAGCTCAGTGAGTGTTGTTGGGGCTGGCCAGTCACGGATGACTTGGATCTTGGCTAAATCCACATGTACACCATGCTGATCAATGATGTAGCCCAGGTAATGGACCCTGTCCATGTTGAAGGAGAATTTTTCCAAGTTGGTGTATAGCTTGTTGTAAATTAAAATGGCATCCAGATAAACCACTACAAAAGTATTGGTGAATGGTCCCAGGATATCATCAATCATCCTCATGAAAGTGGCTGGAGCATTTTTCAAACCAAAGGGCATGACCAACCATTCAAAAAGGCCTTCCTTTGACTTGAAGGAGGTCTTCCATACATTTGTCTGTTCTATCGAGACCTGGTGGTAGCCAAAATTCAGATCAATATTACTGAAGTATTTGTCCCCTGTGAGTTGATCAAGGAGGTCATCGATTCGAGGAATCAGGTACCGATTTCTGACTATGATTTTTTTCAGATCCTGATAATAAATACAGACTCACCAAGTTCCATCTTTCTTCTGTACTAGCACGATTGGGCTCCTGCAAGGTGATGAGCTGGGACGAATGTGTCCCTTGTGGAGTAGTTCTTGGATTTGTCGCTTGTTCTCCTCATTTTCTAATAAAGAGTGGCGATAGACTGGCCCATTGGGAAGCGGTGCACCGTGGGTCATATCGATGGGGGGCTTGACCTGGCAATGCAGAGGTACCCATGTAGGTGAGGAGAATATATCCAAGTATTCTTCCACGACCTTATCTACTTGCTTCTACTATGTGGAGAGGTCGATCGCAGAGACCCTGGATGTGGCTATGATCTTTCACTTAGTTTGAGAATGAATCACGAAGAAGACAAACTTCCCTATCTGAGAGATGACCTTCCTGCATTTCTTAGTAGAGATTAAGTAAATAACACGAGGTGGGACTCCCCCGGGTATCTTGTACAATTTTCTATTCAAAGTAATAATAACACTACGAGGCATAAACTCATATACAACATGACGTTTACATAAATAAGGTTGGCCCAAAAGAACATCACAAACTTTGAGAGGAGAAACATTACAAAATAGCTTTTATTTGAAGGGCTTGATGCCGTACGACATTTGACACTGTTGGATGACGCAAAGATTGCTTCCTTGGTGGAGCCATCCAATGGTGTAGGGTTGTGGGTGCGGTGTTGTTGGCAGGGCCAGCCGCTTGATGACCTTTGCTGAGATGAGGTTCTTCTTACTACCACTATCAATGATGAAGTGCAATGGGGTTCCTTTTACCCACATATATGAATGGAAGAGGTGCTCTCCTTCTTCTAGCTCATCTAGTTCACCAGGATGGAGCTTAGTGGTAGCAATGGTGGCACTGGGTTCTACGCCAATGATCCATATTCCCCTTTCTGGTTTTGTCTTAGAGTCAGAATCCACATCTGATTTAGAGGCTTTCACTTCGACCACCAGCGACTTCTTTGAGTGACAGTCAACAGTGTTATACCAAGGGCTCTTATAGAATTCGCACCACTTCCCGGTATCTTTCTTTGTCTTTCTAGTGTCCTTTTTTCCTTGCGGCTTGGACTAGTTGTATTGATTCTGTCCATCTTTACTTTGTCCTTTTTTCTATGGGTTGGGGCTGCCCTTTTATGGATTTTGTTGTGAGGGGTTCCCAGACCCAAATTTTCGTGCCTTTTGTTTGAGCTTCTTCTTGAGTTTGATGGCATATCGATAGTCCGCGCCCAAGGATGAGATGTCCAGAAATTCCATTTCGGTCTGGATGTATCTATGTAGAGCACCGCGATACTTGAGCACTAGATGTCACTTTGAATCTTTGATACCTAACTTGGTGCACAAGGTATGGAAGATATTTGTTAAATATGGCACTGCTTGGTCTCTTTCTTGCCACAGTGTGGTCCATTTGGTATACAGGTCATCATAACTTCTGACAGGGTAGTATTGTTACTTAATAACATCCCTGAAGGGTGAGATGACCTCAATTAGTGAACCAATTAACTATTTATGTCATTTATACATACTATAATTACATATAGGATGTCCATGACTAGATTTTGACCGACACAACATCTATAGTTTTCTCATTTGATTATTTTTTGGAAATATATTGAACTAAAATAAATTTTTGAAATTGATGTATGAAAGATATGGAGTTTAGGTGGAACCTTTTGACTATGAATTTAATAAAGTTTACATGCTCAAATATGTTTCAGGATTTCTCTTGAGGAGTTTACCCATGTTTAGAATGAAATGATTGGATAGGATTAGTGGAAGCACAAGTTTGTATTGTATTGATTGTGTAATTAGTGCACCCATTTCCTCGAGGAATTATTTATATTTAAGTATTGTTAACTTCCACTTAAGGTATATGCAAAGTAAGGAAAGATATTGTCACATCTTATATTATTTGGTTTTTATTTTTCTTTTCCAATCTTGGAGACTTTGTTCTCACCATGGTTTTGGAAGTTTATATTGCTTTATTATTGATGCTTGAGAAATTTATCATCTTGGTCTATCTCCTCAAGATTATCCTAATGACAATGATACAAATTACAAATATAATTAAAATTCCAAAATAATGTACAAACTGACATCTAAGTTTTCCTTATGAATTTCATGCATGAAGTACCAAACCTACAAGGTGTTGTGTTGACATCTACACTGAAATGACATAAAAGGTCCATCAAGGGGTGAATTACATGATTAATGTCACTTATGAATTTTTGATTAAGAAGTTTTAAACCCTTGAGAATCTCCTTCTCACAATGATAATAAAATTAGTTACAAATTACTACCAAACCTATCAGGAGTTGTGTAGGTATCTACCCCACTCAACATAGTTGGTTTGCCAACAATGGTGTCTTATCCAATGTTCAAAATAAACATTATATTGAAAGGGACCATAGCCTTTCAAAAAAATATCCTCTAGTTACCCCTAGAATTGGGGGGTAACACCTTCAATTGGTAGCACAAAATGTTTCTTCAATGGAGTTGATGAACTTCAAATGGAAAAAATCCCGATTGTGGTTAAGGCCCTACTAATCTGAGAAACTCAAAAAAAAATGATGGTCTTCATGAATTTGTTAAAGGCCAAGTTTTAAAGACACATTGAAATATTTGGTGTAGCTAAGGACCAAGATCAAACTTGGCTCTGATACCAATATGATGAACCATAGTTCATATGCACAGAAATATCCAACATATGAAGGACAAATAGTTAAAATCTATAAAGGAAAAGTAATATATAATTCAATAATGATTGAATCACATAGAAAAATTGATGATACAATGCAATGCCATGTGATAGTATACTTATATGCATTGAATAGTCATGATGGTGAATAGTCATGTCACTTAGTTAGTCCCCATCCCTTAGTATACTAATAATTGTTATTGTTTAATGTTTATTATATACTTTGTGTTCATTACAATAGGGTACATCCCCTAAAAGGATTAAAAAAGAGTACGAAAGTCAAAATTAACAACATACATAAATGGGTTCTACCAAAAAAATTAGATCCTAGATAGTGAAGAAAAGCCAGTAAATAAATATAGCTTGAAAGTGCATCTAGGTGAGGATGGAGTAAAAATCAGTCATTATCCGAAGAAGTAGTGAAGATATCAAAAACAAGTGTCTACCAAAAAATTCTTATGACTACCCTGGGCAAATAGGGACCTTTGGGGGTAATTCTAGGTACCATCAAAACATCAAAACTGTGGTTAAATATAACATTTGATTTGTTGTTGACTTGATACTACTTAAGATTTTAATTTTAATATTGTCTTCCCTTTATAAATTTTAACATATTAAAATTTAAATACTACCTATTATATCATTTAACCTAAATAAAAATAAATATTTCTTTGTAGTCTTATTGGATTTCAATGTGAAGTCTTATTTTATAGTTGAAGATGATCATATTGGGAATTTCAACTACCATTAAATGATTTGAATGGATGTCAGTTCAACTTTAAATGTGTTGTCACACTCATGTTTCCCCGAGATTCTAATTAATCATTACTTATGATTCTCATGCCATGGCATGTGAACAATGTAAATGTATTATTGTTTATATTGGCAACAAATGATTGTGGGGGAGATGCCTTGAAGTACTGGTCATGATACCACTAGAGGAAAGAGTGAGGAAGCATGTATAAAGGTTTCATCATGCCAAGATGACCCAAACCTCTTTGTTGAAATATTTGATCTGGAATAACAAGCCTCATCATGATCCCAAGGAAAAAATAGTGAATGAGAAAAGGACTGGTGCTTGAACCACCAACTACCCCAATGAATGGAAGCATGGAGGGCCTGGCTGAGAAGAAAGAAAACTATCATCCCGAAGTACCACAAAGGGAAGTCTTCCTACATTCCTAGATTGACCTGACTTCCTTCTAAAAGAAGGAATAGGAAATGTCCATAAACTTCCTATAGGGATAGGAGTACAAGAGAATAGATAAAAAAGAACAGAAGAGAGGGGGAGGAGGTGTGAAGAATCCCATGCCCAGAAGGGGGCTTGGAAAAAGATCATAGAACTCGTGGAAGAGTTCTAATTTGTAGCATAGAAGACTCGAGGAATAAATATAACTCCCTGGTGGTAGCATGTCTTGGCACGATGGTGGACAAAATGCTAAGAGTGAATGCATATGAGCCTAACATTGGGTGGAAAGGTGAACACCCACAACTAGTTGGTTGGATATAGACCATAATAGATAATTATTCCATACACTTTGTATAATTGAATTGAAATGCATGATTGAATGCTTGTATTTGTGTCATACATATACATTCTTGACATATATGGATGATGTCATAATATTGTTACTTATTTGGATGCTATATAATTGTGAGTTGGACGGACTGGATGACTGGAAATTCAATGTAAAGTTCGAATATCATATCCTGTCAATGGATTTATGTTTTAAATCTTGTTTATCAAGGGAGATATGTTACTAATGGGTTTTAAATGAATTTGGGGAAAACAACGAGTGACCCCTGTCTAAATCTATATATGTGCTAATCCTCCAAAAGAATGTCCAAGGATAAAACCCATGAATACAGAGTCGGGACAGACTCAACATGACTATTCTAAACTAATCCATCCTTTGAAATCCTTTTTCCTGTTATAGAATTCAAGTCTTGTAAATGGAAGGTTCTTCATTCAAACCATTCTTCCAAGTAACTGTAGGTTTGAGTCAACAGACTTAACCAAATATTGGGTAATATTTAAGAATGTATCCTTTTGGGGGTTGTCAAAGTTCTATATGAATAGGAACATGGAACCCTACACTATTCTCAAAAGGAGCTAACCTATATGGGCTTCGGGACTTCAGAGGTATGGGGTTGTGGGATGTTAGAACCTCACAATACTCTAACCCTTTCGAATTCAACTTGATCACATGGTTATAAGAGACTTTGAATGACAACTAGAGGTTTCTTATCAGATATCATGGGGTCCACTCTATCGTTAAACCCTAACCAACTTTTTTTTCATGAAGTAACACGAGTCGTCCATCCAAGAAACATCAGGATCTTTCCTGACCATTGGATATAAACTACGATCAATTCAGTGTTTCCTCACTCCAGGAGTAAAAATCTTGTAAATGGACGAGATCCTCGAATGTCGAAGTCATGAAGTAACATGATATGTCGATCTAAGGATCCTTTGGGACCCTTATTGACCTTTAGATTGAGTATAGTTGAAGGATAGAGTAAGTGGGATCATTAATTAACAACAAGCAATCATCCAAACTTTATGACCTCTCTTGCAGGTAACCCTTCGAGGAATTGAAGTGTTAAGAATGGTAAGGGTTGTGAACTCACAAATCCCTGAAGTGGCGAAATCTTGCTAACGGATGGATCGTGGGGAAGAATTCGAGAGAAATTTGAGTTGTCGATGTGAGGATCTGTTGGAGTCCATTATCAATAATCTAATCAACCAATAGAAGGACAACATAAGTACTTCAACAAAGTCTTACCTTGGGAAGCATAACGTACAAGGGGTAAGAATATCCCAAAGTGCCAAAGACTGAAGTAAGTGGAAATGAATTTTGAGACTTTGGGACATTGGGGCTCTGGGAGATTTGACATGTTGGTGTATAACAATATCCTGAACGCTGAAGGTCAGAGTACGTGGCGGGAACTTCAGGACTCCAGGAGATTCGAGGGTATACAAGGATGTGTTAAATGCCTAACCATCAAAATTTCCCTCATCAAAGAGTCCAACTTCGATAAATTGTGAAGTAAAGAACAACCCTAGCCGTTCATGGAAACTAATGATTAAACTAGAGTCGTTGATCATCAAGGCTTGGAGGTGACCAATATTTGTCAGAGTTGTGGGAACTGGGGATCAAACCTTCCATCAAGGAAATAGATCAACGAAGGAGAGAGAAAGTGAATTTGAAGTTGTAAGGGCATTAATTATCAAGAGGTCATGAGCTTTGATCTCTCCTCATTATTCTTGGAAACACTTTAGATATCTCCTCATTAAATATGGAAGACCCTGAGGTGTTCCTTGGTATTTATAAACATTTGTCCCAATGTCTAGCTAAGCAATAAAGCATATCATTTCCCCATTTATATTTTCATTTGTTTGTGTATGTTGAGTGTGTTATTATCTTCTTCTTTTATGTTCATTCATTTGGTTTGTGGGCTAGAAGTCCAACATGTGGTATCATAGATGAGGTCTAATGAAGTTCTGTGAGAATCAAGAAGGCACAGAAAAGGATAAAGAATATGTCCCACGTTCAGAGAGGAAACCCTAGCGGAGGCCAAATTTGTTGGAGCAGACCATTTTTTGGTGAAAGACCCGGTGAGTCTAGAACTAGTGAGGTCATCGAATACTGATCATGCGATATGCAAGGGTAACGTTTGCAGCAATCATGAATCAAAAAATGCACAGAGGGTAAGCCAAGTCATTCATTTTTTATGGTTCATATCGTTCATGATTTTGTTCAGGGATCATGTGATTTGTAAGGGTAAGCCAAGCCATGAGGAGGAGGGCCAAACCAAAGGTGAAGGACACCCAAAGGGTTGCTGGTGTGGAGAAGAGAAAGGTTGGTGGGATCTGTGGAGAGACAGGTGGATATAGATTGGTATGGAGGGAGTGCAAGGCAACAAGCCGAGATTCTATCATTCGCAAGGAGGTTGAAACTCTGTGATTTGATGGAGGTCGTGGTGATGAAAGAGGTGCTTGCGCAATAAACATAAACAACGATGGTTTAGGGTTTTAGCTACATGGGAGGCTAGGTTTGAACAAATCGGTGGGGTCCAGAATTCTTCTCGCTTCCTTTTCAGCGAGAAGTTTTCTTCTTATGCCCGAAACTGGAAAGAGAAATTCATAGAAATGCATGAATGAGAGGTGCACCCTTGTATGGTTGGCCCTTTTAGGTGATCCCCATTCAATATACAAAAAAATCTTATTTGGAGCCATTTTTTCGATATTCTAGAGAAGCAGTACAACACCTACCATTGTTGACATAGTAAACTATGGTGTGTCAAATTGCAATTCATCGAAAACATTCCCGATGGGCTATTCTTGGCTAGGATTTATTGATGGTCGACAAATGTAGCTAGGTTGAAGAGATATTAGAAAGGAGGTTGAATTTGTCTTTGTGGTTTATTTTACAAGATGTTGAATGCAATGCCAAGATTCATAAAATGAGTGCGGTGACACAGATACATTCAGGGATTCGAGCTTGTTGGCTTCAGGTTGATAAAGGACAAAAATAAGAGTTTTACCCTTGGAATGACAAGGAGAAAATGAAAACACTGTTTTGATCGATGAAATGGAGGGTGTGCTATTTCATCCTCATGTATGTGTGTCTTCCCAAGTGAAGTCATGGAGATGTATTCTGTCTAGACCTAATGGGTGTGGTAATATCTCAGGAAGCACTGGATGTAGCGGCTATAGCATTGGATGTAGTGGAGGTAGTAGTAGAGATGGTGATGATCTCGACCTCAAATTGGTGTAATGCAAGGTGGAAATTTTGCATAGTTAGGAGTTTTGATAGAGAAATTAGTTTCCCACTAAGATGGAAATATAGAGGTTAGAATGCAAAGTTTGAGGTGGAGTTCACAGTTTTCTAATTACATGTAAATGAACATACAATTGCAAGACCTAGTTAGGCATGCATACCTTGGCTTAAAATGTCACCAAGTTTGGATTCCCTTGGTTATAAACTTTGAGGGGGGCATGCAAATGAGCATATGATTGCAAGACCTAGTTAGGCTTGCGTACCTTGGTTTGAAATGTCACCAAGTTTGGATTCCCTTGGTTTGAAATGTCACCAAGTTTGGATTCCCTTTGGTCTGTTTTGGTCATGAGAAATCCCAAGTGAAGTTTAAAAAGGGGGAAGTTAGGTCGAGGGTCATGATTTCAGGGAGATGATTTTGGTAGTTAGTGTTATGATCCCATCTATTGGATATGTTGAAATTACTAAGACAACTGAGAGGGGGGGGGGGTGAATCAGTTGTTATTGTGCTTAAACAATTTTAAGTCTATTAAAACATTCTTAATCTTTCTTCAAGTGATCATCAATATTATACAACATATGGACAACATAAATAATGAGCATCAGTCACACATAAGATATACAAAGAGACAGATTTTCAGGAGGAAACCCATAAAGGGAGAAAACCTCTTATTCTTTGAAATGATAGGAAGTATTTTAAGTTCTGTACATCATCTATAATTGAGCACCAACTCAATGTGAGACTACTACCTCTTTTTTACAAGCTCCAAATTGATTGAGAGCACCAACTCTCTGGTTTCTCTAGCACCCACTAGAAGGAAGCACCAACTCCCTGAGTGTTCTAGCACCAATTGGATGGAAGCACCAACTTCCAGTTACACAGGCTCCAACCTGTATAATAGAGAACACTTGTTCTCCCTTGCACCACCTTGCCACCCTGGTTTTTCTAGCTACAACCATATGGAAGCTACAACTCCCTGTGTTGAAGCACCCACTTGAAACTCTGAGGACAACAGTCCTCCCTAGCACCTCTGTACCACCCTTATTACAAATAAATGATTGAATAACCAACAACACAGATAAATCAATTCTTACCACTTCTTCACTCTTATGCAATTCTTCTCTGCTACACTATTCTTCTGCTCTGTTAATATTTGGCTTGACTTGTTGTCTCTTTCTATCTGTTCTTTCTCTGTCCTTCTCATGCTCTTTGATATGTGCACATTTTTCTCTCTTCACCTTTTCTCCTCTGTTCATCTTATGTTTCTTATCTCTGAGATTTCTTGACACTGCGCATACTGTAATTTTACCTTTCTACAGTTCAACTCATTTTTCAATTAGAACAACCAACCAGACACAGTCACTGTGTGTTTTTTTTATACACTACAACCCCTTCAGTTACCCCTCAAATCCCTAGAACAACACTTCAAAAACTGAAACAACAACCATACAAGAACCATGATTCGGTTATGCTAATTGAATCGTAACTGAACAATTAATCATGAAGAGAAACAATAGCACTTCGATCAGATTTCCAAGTATCCAACACCGTTGGATTACAAGCACAGGGTCTCATGTTGATTTTTCCATTTCGCATTTTGGTATTTCGGCATTTCGACATTCCTGTGGTGAAGAGTCTCGACACTCCAAGTCGCAATCCCCGAAACTCCGAAACATTTTAGCTCCACTAGATTCTTCCCCTCACGTGACCACCAGTGGTGACCACAGGCTGCACCCAAAAGACATTTCACAATTTCACATTTTGGTATTTCAGGATTTCTCATATCGCGAGTTCAAGAGATTAGGGAAACCTGTTCCTTTGACTTTCCAGTCAAAAAAATGACGATCTTTCACCACGTGTCCTATGGACCCAATGATCTAGATCTTATCGTGATTTTGAAAATTCACGGGTATTCATTGTGTCTGATCAATGGTCCAGATCATTCCTCGATCCGACGGCTAAGATTATTTCATGATTTCGCATATCACGAGTTAGAGAGGTTAGAGAACTCCTTCCTTTGAACTTTCAGTCAACAAAATGATAATCTTTTGCCATGTGTCCTTTGGCTTCAATGACCAGGATCATTTCACAAATTCACAAGCCTTCATTGTGCCTAATCAATGGTCTAGGATATCCCTTTGATAAACAACTCAAATTAATTTGCGATTTTGCATATTGCAAGTTTGAGAGGTGAGGGCACTCCTTCCTTTGACCTCTTAGTCAGCGAAATGATGATCTATAACCATGTGTCCTTCCTGAAGATGGATGGTCCTTCTTCTTTCGAGATTTCGAGGTTTGCTACTTCAAAGGTTAAAGTTCCTTTGATCTTTGATTTCTTGGTCTGCGAAACTCCGAAATGGAGTCTTTGTTGATGTGCCTGTTTCGGGATTTTAGTGTTTCGCATTTCGCAACTTTGGGACTACTGTGATGAACAATATTGACTCTTGATTCCTCCAACTCCTGGTATCCAAAACTCCGAAATGGAGTCAGATCAATGGTCTGGTATTTCGGCATTTCACATTTCGCAACTTCGGGACTCCTGTGATGAAGAGTCTCGACTCTTGACTCCTCCAACTCCCGTTATCCGAAACTTCTAAATGGAGTCAGATCAACAGTTCGATATTTCGGCGTTTCGCATTTCGAAATTTCTGTGATGAAGTGTTTCGACACTTCCAACTCCCGGTATCTGAAACTCCAAAATAGAGTTTAGCTTCTGATACCCAAAATGGAGTTTATCTTATGATCTTGCCATGGGATCATTGTTGTGTTGTTGGTCATGATCTTTGCCATCAATGACAAACACACATACTTTGCCTCTGTCTGAAAACATGCCAACAATCTCCCCCTTTGACATTGATGGCAACCCCATGAAGAACATCCATTTATACCATTGTAGAATCTTTGAAATTACCACACTTTCTCCCCCTTTGACATCAATGTCAAAGAAGAGACATGCTCCCCCTGAGCTGTTGTAGTACATACTTCCCCTGTCAACTATGAGTAGCTTATAAATACAACAAATATTCAATAAGTACTCCCCCTGACCAGGTGAATAGATTGGACGAAAGAATTTATAACCCCCAACGTTTGACGAAGATATCCAAAAGGGGTCATTGCTAATGGCTTAGTAAAGATATCAACTATCTGTTCTGTGGAAGGAATATAATTCACCTGAACAATTCTGTTTGTAACTTGTTCTTCGAGAAAATGGTATTTTATTGGTATTTTCTTAGATTTTGAATGAAGTACAAGATTCTTAGAGAGACTGATGGTACTAGTGTTATCACAGTGAAGTGGAATGGGATCAATGTAATTTACCTTCAAATCTGCAAGAGTTTGTATCATCCATAAAATCTGAGTGCAGTAAGTAGCAGCAACAATGTACTCTTCTTCTATAGTTGATAAGGAAATAGATCCTTGCTTTTTACTAAGCCATGCTACTAATGAGTCACCCAGGAAGAATGCTCCTCCACTGGTGCTTTTTCTCTCATCAACATAGTTTTCCCAATCTGCATCTGAATAAGTAGTTAACTGAAAATTCTGATTTTTGGGATACCATAGACCATAAGTCATTGTTCCCTTCAAGTATTTTAATATCCTTGTGAAAGCTACCAAGTGATTTTGTTTAGGAGCTGACTGATAATGACCTACCATTCCAACAGCTTGCATTATATCAGGATGGGATGCTGTGATGTACATATGACTGCCTATCATTGATCGGTATGTCCTTTGATCAACATCGGGTGACATATCATATTTACTGAGCTTGCAACCAACCACTATAGGTGTACTAACAAGAGAGGAATCCTCCATATGAAATTTCTTCAACATCTCTTTCAAATATTTTTCCTGAGATATAAAATTTTTTGGAAAACTCTGTTTTACTTGTAAGCCAAGAAAATATGACAGTTCTCCTATCAAGGACATATCAAACTCTGTTTGCATAGAGTTAGCAAACCACTGGACAAATGATTCATTAGTACAACTGAAAATAATATCATCTACATAAACCAAAACAACTAGTAAATTATCACCTTCAGACTTAATATAGAGATTGTTGTCAACAATACCTTTCTTGAGCCCTTTGTCTTGTAAAATTTGTCCAGTCTATAATACCAAGCTCGTGGTGCTTGTTTCAGTCCATATAAGGCATTCTTCAGCTTGAAAACATAATTAGGATTATTTGTCAATGATAATCCTTCAGGTTGCTCCATATATACTTCTTCCTCTAGATCTCCATTAAGAAAAGTTGACTTAACATCCATCTGATACACTTTAAAGTTCTTATGGCATGAATATGCAAGGAACATTTTGATGGCCTCTAATCTTTCCACTGGTGCAAAAGTTTCATCAAAGTCCTAACCTTCAACTTGTGCATACCCTTTATAGACCAATTTGGATTTATTTCTAACAACTTGTCCTTTTTCATTCATTTTATTTTTGAACACCCATTTGGAACCTATTACATTCTTATCTTCAGGTCTAGGGACAAGCTCCCAAGTGTTGTTCTTCTCAATCTGATCAAGCTCTTCATTCATTTCTCTAATCCAATCATCATGTTGGTTGGATTCATCAAAATTTTTAGGTTTAGTCATAGATAAAAAAGCAACATGAGATTGTTATGAGTCTTTAATCAATTTCCTTCTTGTCTGAACTCCTTTATTTATATCTCCAATTATCTTATTTTTAGGATGATTCTTTCTAACAATTCTGAGAGGTCATTTTTCTTCTTTATGCTGATTTGTGTCAGCGTGAGTATTCATATCTTCATCTGATTCAAATTCTTTCCTTTCTGATCCTTGGACCTGTTCATCCTCATTTTCAACTATATCTTCTATGCTAGGTTCAACACTGTTTACATTTCTGACCAGGATTTCTTCATCAACTTTTATGTCTATACAATCAACCAGTTTATGCAGTCTCTTATTGTAACATTTGTACCCTTTACTGTTTGTAGCATAACCCAAGAAGATTCCTTCATCAGCCCTGTCATCATATTTGCCAATATTTTCATCATTGTTCTTGATATAACATTTACTCCCAAAGACTTTAAAATACTTGATTGAAGCAGGTCTTCCAAACCATAGTTCATAAGGATTCTTGTCACTGTGTGGCCTGAGATGAGCTTTGTTAAGGATATGAATGGCTATATGAATTTCTTCTACCCAATATATCTGAGGTATGTTCCTTTCATTCATCATTGATCTTGCAATTTGCTGTACTGATCTATTCTTCCTCTCAACAACTCCATTTTGTTGTGGAGTCATTGGAATTGTGTACTCTCTTTTGATCCCATGTTTATCACAAAACTCTTTGAAGTTCCATGAGCTAAAGTATTCTCCTCTATTAGACCTTCCTGCCTTTAATCTTTTTTCTATTTGATTCTTTGTCAGAGCCTTAAAAACTTTGAATTTTTCAAATGCTTCAGATTTTTCCTTCAAAAAGGCAACCCATGTTAGTCTAGAATAATCATCAATAATCAACATAATTTTTTTTTTTTTTTTTTTNTTTTCTGTACCTTCTTTCCTTGATGGTCCACATAAATCCATATGTACTAACTGGAGAGGTTTTTCTGTTGAAGGAAAGTTTTTAGATTTGAACTGAGTACGAGTAATCTTTCCTATCTTGTAGGGTTTTGCAAACAAAGTCGTATGGATTTGATATCTTCGAAAGATATTTTACTACCCCATTGTTTCTGAGCTTGATTATATGATCAAAATTTAGGTGTCCAAGTATCCTATGCCACAACCAACTTTCATCATACTTGCTTAAGTGGCATTCTTCTTTTTCTTCTTTTAACACATAGACATTGTTTTCTGTTCTTATCCCTTTTGCAACTAGCTGTCCCGAGTTCACAGATTTTATTCTACAGTCTTTAGAGGTAAAAATGACTTCACATCCTTGGTCACAGAATTGAMTGACACTAAGAAGATTATGTTTCAGACCTTGTACAAACAACACATCTTGATCTTTCCCTTTGCCATTACTCAAACTTACCATCCCTTTACCTTTTATTTTTCTTAGTGCATAATTTCCAAAAGTTACATTCCCTGATTTGCTTTCACTTAGAGTTAGAAACTCACTTTTGTCTCCAGTCATATGTTTGGAACATCCACTGTCAATATACCAAGGATTCTTTTGTATTTGGGCTGATAACACTAGTCCACACTTGTCATCTTCTTTCTTCTTCCAAACCTTGACATTTTCAGCAGTGGGGATCAAATCTGGCTTGTAATTCCTTAAGCGACAATCTGCAGATTTATGTCCATAGTTATGACAGATGTAACATTCTGGTTCACTAAATATAAGATCATAGCGATTGTTATGCTCATAACTATTGTTATGTTTAACCTGCGTCCTTTTCACAGCCATCGCATGATTCATGGTATGAGGTTGTTTGTTGCTTGGTTGTCTCAATCTTTGTTGTGGAAGATGGTTATTCATTGAATATCTTGAATGTTCATATCTAAATCTTAAAGAACAATTTATAACTTTGTGACCAAAATTAGAGTAGAAAAAACAATAACCATAGAAAAAACCTTTGTACCTTGAAAAAGTCTGTCTTCTTTGAGGAGGTCAATTTCTTCCATGCCGATAATCTCTCTGATCTACAGATTTGGTTATGGTACTTTTTCTTTCATTCCTTCTTGGTGACTTATTTTCCTTCTTTGTTTCTACAGAGTGATTGTTGTCAATGTTTGAGGATTTGACAAACTTGATAGGTTCTGTATTACTTAGATGATCACTACTTTATCCTTCTTCACACCCCAATCTAGCTTTCAGCTTGGAGTTTCTTTGCTGATTTAGAATGGAGGTTAATCCTTCTGAGGCTTTAATACTTGGCATATTTTGGTGATACAACCCCTTAAACTTCTCCATTTCTTTTCTGGTTTTTACTATCTCTTCTTCTAAGGCTTCACACCTCACTTTCTTCTCTAACACCTTTTGTTTCAGTATGTCTTCTATTTTCTTTTCCTCTTCTAACTCCACTTTTAGTAGAGAAAAGTTTTCATCAGGTTTTTCACCATTCATTTTAAACTGCTTCAACAACTGTTTTTGTTTTCTCTTCTTACATATGAGTCTGTCAATTTCTTCCAAAGCACTGATTAATTCACCTTCCATATCCACCACAACTTCTTCATCATCCATTTCACCTCCTGTGTGTTCATCATCAAGATATCCCATAGCCATAAGCATAAAATCATTCACTTTGTCTTCACACGATGAATCACTATCTATGTCTTTTGAGGAATTGTCATTATTTGCACACAAACTTTTCTTCTTACTATATTTCTTGAATTTGTACTTCTTTTCATCATTAGAGTTCTAGTCCTTTTTCTAATGGGGACACTTAGATGCAAAATGACCTATCTTACCATAGTTAAAACATTTGAAGGGAAGCTTGCCTTGATATTTTCCTGATCCTTTCTTTAACCTTCTCACAAATTTTGCCTCAATATCATCTAAATCTGAATCAGTATTCT
>ML786902.1:115128-132668 GCA_009831015.1 Picea engelmannii | reverse complement strand
AACTTATCATCCTTGGAAGCTAGCACAACAGGCTTTATGTATCCAGTCTCTACTACATCCCAAACATCAACACCTAAGGCCATTAGGTATGTTCTCATTCTAACCTTCCAAAAGGAAAAATTTGTTCCATCAAACAGAGGAGGTTTACTGGCTAAAGTCCCTTCATCACTTGTGATGTTTAAGATTATATATCTACCTTTAAACAAAAGGAATCCACTCTCATACCAATTGTTGAAATTACTAGTTTCACTGAGAGGGGGAGGGGGTGAATCAGTTGTTATTGTGCTTAAACAATTTTAAGTCTATTAAAACATTCTTAATCTTTCTTCAAGTGATCATCAATATTATACAACATATGGAAAACATAAATAATGAGCATCAGTCACACATAAGATATACACAGAGATAGATTTTCACGAGGAAACCCATAAAGGGAGAAAACCTCTTCTTCTTCAAAATGATAGGCAGTCTTTTAAGTTCTGTACATCGTCTATAATTGAGCAGCAACTCAATGTGAGGCTACTACCTCTGTTTTACAAGCTCCAACTTGTTTGAGAGCACCAAATCTCTAGTTTCTCTAGCACCCACTAGAAGGAAGCACCAACTCTGTGAGTGTTTCAACACCAACTGTATGGAAGCACCAACTTCCAGTTACACAGGCTCCAACCTGTATAACAGAGAACACTTGTTCTCCCTTGCACCACCCTGCCACCCTGGTTTTTCTGGCTACAACCAGATGGAAGATACAACTCCCTATGTTGAAGAACCCACTAGAACCTTTGAGGACAACAGTCCTCCCTAACACCTCCCTACCACCCTTATTACAAAAAAATGATTGAATAACCATCAACACAGATAAATCAATTCTTACCACTTCTTCACTATTTTACAATTCTTCTTTGCTACACTATTCTTTTGCTCTGTTCATATTTGGCTTGACTTGCTGTCTCTTTCTATCTGTTCTTTCTCTGTCTTTATCATGCTCTTTGATATGTGCACATTCTTCTCTCTTCACCTTTTCTCCTCTGTTCAACTTCTGTTCCTTATCTCCGAGCTTTCTTCACACTGCGCATACTGTAATTTCACATTTCTATAGTTCAACTCATTTTTTGGTCATAACAACCCACCACACATAGTCATTGCATGTTTTTTTTATACACTACAATCCCTTCAGTCACCCCTCAAATCCCTAGAACAACGCTTCAACAACTGAAATGTCAACCATCCAAGAACCATGATTCGGTTCTTCTAACTGAATCATAACTGAATATTTAATCGTGAAGAGCAACAGTAGCCCTTCGATCATATTTCTAAGTATCCAACACCGTTGGATTAGAAGAACAGGGTATCGCATTGATTTTTCCATTTTGCATTTCGGTGTTTCAGCATTTCAGAATTCCTGTGGTGAAGAGTCTCGACACTCCAAGTCACAATCCCTGAAACTCTGAATTTTTTTATCTCCACTAGCTTCTTCCCCTCACGTGAACACCATTGGTGACCACATGCTGTGCCCAAAAGGCATTTCACAATTTTGCATTTTGGTATTTCGCGATGTCGCATATCGCAAGTTCGAGAGGTGAGGGAACCCCGTTCCTTTGACTTTCTAGTCAGCAAAATGACGATCTTTTTCCAAGTGTCCTATGGACCCAACGGTCCAGATCTTATCATGATTTCAAAACTTCATGGTCCTTCATCTTGTTTGATAAACAATCTAGATCAATCCTCGATCTTATGGCTAGGATTATTTTGCGATTTTTCATATCATGAGTGAGAGAAGTTAGAGCACTCCTTCCTTTGAACTTTCAATCAGAAAAATGACAATCTTTCGCCATGTGTCATCTGGCTTCAATGGCTAGGATCATTTAAAAAATTCATGAGCCTTCGTTGTACCTGATCAATGGTCCAGGATATCCCTTTGATCAAAGACTCATATTAATTCATGATTTCGCATATTGCAAGTTTGAGAGGTTAGGGTACTCCTTCCTTTGACCTCTCAGTCAGCGAAATGCTGATCTGTAACCATGTGTCCTTCTTGAAGATGGACAGTCCTCCTACTTTCAGGATTTCGAGGTTCGCTACTTCAAAGGTTAAAGTTCCTTTGATCTTTGATTTCCCGGTCTGCGAAACTCCGAAATGGATTCTTTGTTGATGTGCCTGTTTCGGGATTTCAACGTTTCACATTTCACAAGTTCGCGAGTCTTGTGATGAAGAGTCTCGAATCTTGACTCCTCCAACTCCCGGTATCCAAAACTACGAAATGGAGTCAGATCAACGGTCCGGTATTTCTGTGTTTCACATTTCGCAACTTTGGGACTCCTGTGATAAAGAGTCTCAACACTTGACTCCTCCAACTCCCATTATCCGAAACTCCAAAATGGAGTCAGATCAATAGTTCGATATTTCGGCGTTTCGCATTTCAGAATTTTTGTGATGAAGTGTTTCGACACTTCCAACTCCCGGTATCAGAAACTCCGAAATAGAGTTTAGCTTCTGATACCCGAAATGGAGTTTAGCTTCTAATCTTTCCATGCGATCATCATTGTGCTGCTGGTCGTGATCTTTGCCATCAATGACAAACATGCATACTTTGCCTTTGTCTAAAAACACACCAACAAGATACTCCATTGAAGTCATCCTGAAGGTGAGAGGTGAAGGCTCACTTGCCTAGCATAAAGGTAATGATTGATTTGTTGGGAAAGGTATTGATAAATTGTTGTCAAGGTGGATATTGTTGGGTTGTGACAACACATACCCTTAAAGTTACATTTAGAGGATCTCAAGCATTGGGTTGTGACAAAACATACCATTGACATTCCTCTATCTCATATCATTTCAATCAAAATCCTTGCACCACTTGTACACCTCACTCAATATCTTTTCTTTGTTTGCACGCCTCACTCAATATCCTTGCACTGCTTGCACACCTTGCAAATTTTGATGCACGCCCTTATACAAAGTCAAATTTTAATGCATTGGTTACCCAACATATAAGTAGCAATTGTATATGTATTTCCATCTGCACCATAAACATAAGAGACAAACACGATAAGCATAAGAGACATAGCTTGCAACTATCTCCTGTGGTTCAATTTTTCTCTCAACTATCATAACTCGATAGCTAGTTCCTTGTGAGACCAATCAAGTGCAACTTTCAACATAACCTTTCAAACTAGCTAATAAACACTCAACAAATATAACTTGATAGTTCATTCCCTATCATGACAATTAAACCCAAATTTCAAAATAAACAATGATATATAACATTATAGACGTGGACATTCCATATTTTAATGACAAACATGAAGACAAATATTCAAAAATTTGGTCGTGCAAAACAAGTTCACATTTGTACACAATCACTTCCACAAAGTTCATGTTTGCAAAGATATACTTTCAAACATAATCAATTCCTACCACTTGTATAAACGTTCTATATTTTGGTAAGAATGCTAAAATATTGTTAGACAAGGATAAAAAAATGTATAGAAGTTTGAATGATTTTTTTATTTTATATAGTTAGGTAATTATTAAATCAAAATTAAAATTTATTTTTTAAATATGATAAATGACATTGATTTGATGGATTGATTGGTTGGTGAAGTAAAGGGGTCATATGCTTCATCATTCATTTTTTGGAAAAAGTTGTAATATTTAATTATTTTATATATATATTTTAAATTTATTGATTTTGAAAATAATGATATTTTTTTTTTTTTTTAAATAAAAAATTCAAATTCAAATTTGAAAACTTCTCCACAAAAATTTAAATATAATTAATATTCATTTTATCTTTAAGATGGATTTTTTAGTGGATAGTTGGCTCTATAGGCATAACATATTTTAAACGTTTAAAATATTCTACACTCAAAACTTTTAGATATTTGAAGGATTAAATTACAAGCAAGTCTTTAACAATTAATTATGTAATCTTATCTTTAACAATTAATTATGTAATCTTATTTTATATATTTGGAATATTAAATATCATAATATCAATTAATTCTTTAATATCGTTTTATGTATTTAAAATATAAAATATTATAATTTAAAACATATATAATTATAATATATAATTTTTAGAAATTAATTTTTATTAATCACACAAAAAGAGAATAATTAAAATAATATTTTTAATGGTAACCAAGGTAAGAATATACAATTTTATTAATATCTTTTAAAATTAAAATACTTTATATTTAAACACAAAAACTGTAGACTAAATTGTATGCAACGGTGGGAATATACAACCTTTTTGATAATTTGTTTAGTGCCAAATGTTATATCATGTTTAGATCAAATCTCTTTTATTAGCCATATTCATAGGAAAATAAGACATAAACAAATAATATTATATGTGCAATTTAAATTTAAAAAACTTGTAGAAATAATTATGTAAAATAGATGAAATGTTAAGTATGATGATCTTTATAATAATAATAATTTAATTTTAAGGTTATATATTTTAATTTTTTTTTTTTAAAGTATACATGATTTGTATTTATGATTTTTTAGAAGGAAACATGTGTTTTTAATCATTAGATTTACTCAAAGAGTTAGTTAATTAGTACATAAATTTGATTCATTTTTTTTCAAATTTAGTACAACTTGAGTGGGCCTAATGGTTAAGAACATGTGTTTTCTCCTAAAAAGCCATATGTTCATATCCAGAGGATAGAATATGTACACCTCTATAGATTTTAGTAGTCAAATAATTGTACCTAGAAGATCCTTAAGAATTAAATAAAAAAATCTTAATATGCTTGATCTAATAAAGTTTAACTAAAATAATTTTAATAAAAATATAATGAGAAATTAAAATTTATGAAAGAAATTTTAACTTAATTATTATATTTCTCTTGTATTTTCTTTTAGATGACATGCCTTAGCTATATCACATTGACATAAATAAAATAATTTTTTCAAATATAATATATTTCTAAACATCAAATTCTATATTATAATATTTGAAGCCAACCACCATGACCTTTCAAGTTTCCAATGTTATACGATTATCTTTCCTTTTTCGTTTTTAACCACCCAAGAATGTGAGGGCATTTTCCACTAAGCCTTAGAAATTGATAAAGAATCTTGTAACAAATAGCATGTGATGAGTGTCATTTAACGTTTAACGTTCTTTGTTTGTGATAATAATTAATGTTATTTATATATAATTAAGTGGTTTATTAATTATTATAGTGAAGATAAAATCAAATTTGATCATTATTACTTTCAATTAATAATAAAAAAGAAAATTAATTATAAAAAAAATAAAAAAAAATTAAGAAGCAATTTCATTGTACATTTTTTAAAAAGTTTATTGTTATATCTTTCTTGTTTTTTTTTTTTAGGATTGCATGCCTTTGTTTACTATAATAGCCATACTACATTAAAATATATAAAACAAATTTTGCAAATGCAATATATTTTTAAACATCAAAATTTTTATTATAACATTTCAATTCAGCCAACATTACCCTTCAAGTTGAGAATACTATAAGATTATCTTTGATTTTGGTAAAACAATTTTTACAAATAAAATATATTTATAAACATCAAATTCTTTATCTAGCTAACATGACCCTTCAAGTTGTGAACAATATACTGGTATCTTTTATTTTGGCAACAAGTTCAAAGTTTCAATTTAAACTTGTTGTTGTTTAAGAGAAATAACAAAGAGAATCTCATAACAAATAGCATGTGATGAGTGTCATTTAATTTTTTCTGATAATAATTTATGTTAGTTATATAAAAGTTAGTGGTTGATTAATTATTATAGTAGAGACACAATTAACTTAGATTATTATTACTATATATTATTATAATGTTTTTTTGAATATTACATGCCTTAACCATATTACATAAACAAAAATAAAACAAATTTTCCTAGTGCAATATATTTCTAAAGATCAAATTCATATTATAATATTTCAATCTAGTCAATTTGAACTTTCAAATTGCTAACACTGTAAGCTTATTTTTCTTTTTGACAACAAGTCAGAAGATTCAACTTAAATGTTTTTAACTATGAAGAAATGTGAGGGCATTTTTCAACACTTTTTATTTATTTTTTAATAAAAAAATTCTCATTTTACTCTGAATTTATGAAATTCAAATGAAAACTAATAGTTAGTTTATGCTTATTTTAAAATACAAATGTCTAACTCAACCTTATACACAATGATTTATTTTTCTATCCTTTTTTTTCTTAACATTTTATTTCACATATTATTTACATAATGACGACAACGTGGCCCCTTCACCACCCGCAGGTCGGAAGGTCCACACGCACTCACTGGATCTTCTTTTCCCCTCGGCCCGAAGAATGCCAAGGTTCTTCTATTTCCCTATCGGGAAATCTGCACCCATAGATTCTCTTCACGCGACTCCCCTTTCTTCATTTATCGGGAAATCAGAACTCGCGGTTTCGCAAGTCCAATGGTCGATCACTGGGCTCTCGAATATCCGAGACCCGATGGACAGTCAACGCTGACTTTATCTTACCCTATCGGGACTTCTGCTTTGTCGGGATTTCGCTACTCGCGATATCAAGCACTGTGATTTTCCGACTCCCGATACCCGACGTGACAAAACTCCGATGCACAAGTGTGGTGTGGCTTTTCCATCTCCTGTCACTTCTATCGAGATTTCAGAATTCGCGGGATCGTGAATCCTGATGTCAATGGATTCGGGACTTGCCTTTTCCCGATCCTCGATATGGTATGCCACCTATCCTCCACTAACCCTGCTGTGGCCCCCCACAACTCTTTGACTTGTCGGGATATCGCGGATTGCGATTCCAAACTGTCTGCGTATCTTGTCCTCAAAACCTTTGATACGTCGATCCCCGACTTCTATGGATCTTATGACACGTGTCCCAACCAATGGACGGTTCTGGGCTCGTCGGGATATCGCGTCTCACGATATCACAATTCCTGTTGAAATATTTTGGAGCTTCGACTCGTGAATCCCCGATACACGATATCACGTGTAGATCTAACGGTCCCAGTGACTCGAATCGATGGTTTTGCCCCTCCTGAGCTTCAAACCTCATCCACACTTACACTGTAAGCTCCCTGCACCTCCGTAAGATCCAACGACCCTCGGAACTTCGTGAAATCTCTTCAAAAATTTCGCCTGTTCATTCTTCCTCTACAATCCACGAAATGACGAAGGGTCTGTCCACAAGACTTGTTCACTTGCTCGCCAACCTACGATGCTTCTTGCAATCTTTCAAGCACAATTTTTCTATGCTGTCCTTCGACAAAACTTGAAGGCCTATCCTTCCTGATCTTTTCCCACTTTTGTAAGTCCTCAGAAGAAACCCTTTTCTCACACTCCTTGAGGAAACTCTTCAATAAACATCCATGTGTTGAAGTTCCTGGACTCTGCACACTCCTGCAGCAGTAGTCTCTCAACAATTTCCTCAGGTTCGTAAACCTGAAGCTTCACACAAAGAATAACACAAACCATGAATTTGAATCAATGTTTCTTCTATTAATTCAATATATGTACATGGGTGTTCTTTACACAGCTCTCTACTTGCTCTCACTCTTCCTGGATTGATTATGCTACAATGATACAATGAGGGAGTCTATATTCGTTCTCCTTCCAGCTCCTAAACTGTCTAATCTATGAATTAAAATCCTATCTACCAACATTAACTAAATTAAATGTCGTCTATCTACTAAAGGATGAGAGCTATCCACTCAAGGTCCATTTACAATGTACAAGTGCACCTCATTCATAAATGACTTCATTAAATATTGGTGCAACAATCCCAAAGAGTTTTCAAAATTTTATGTTGGCTTGTCCAGCTGTCCTCCGCTTCCATGCTGGCTCGCTTGATGTGCTGACAATGCTCCTACATCATACTCCCTCACTTGAAAATTTTCATGGGCTCTTGTCCATGAGCTCCTGCACTGTTTGTCCATGCTTCTGAATCTCTGCTTCATTTTCCCAGCTGGCGTCTTCCACTAGATGGTTCTTCCACTTGACCAGATACTCATAGTATTATTTCCTCCTGGTCTTCTTACCCATTCTTTTGTCCAGTATGCATTCCGTCTATGGCTTCTCTACAACTGGAATCTGTTTCATCCACTGGATCACTAGCTTCTCAGCTCCATTCTTTACTTCTCCAGCCCTATATGGGTATAAATGTGCAACATTGAATATCGGATATATTCTGATTCCATCCGGTAACTCAATCTCATAAGCATTTTCTCCGAATTTTCTCAAGACCTTACATGGCCCGATTTTCTTCATCTTCAATTTATTGTATGTTCCCCTAAGGAACCTTTCTTTTCTCAAATGTGCCAAAACTAATTCACCAGCCTCAAACCGAAGTTGTCTCTTCCACTGGTCAACTCTGTGCTTGTACTCCTGGCTTGATTTCAACAGTCGCTCCTTCACCTGGCTGTGAACTTCCTTCATCGCCTCAACAAAGTCTTCTGCACTAGCACTTCTAGTAGTAGTCTGTTCTGAATCCCTCAATTCAGAAACTCCCCTCGGTTGTGTGCCATACACAATCTGAAATGGGCTTCGGCCTGTGCTCCGATTCACTGAATCATTATATGCGAACTCTGCCTGTGGCAATATGTTGTCCCAATTGGTATGGTGCTCTATCACTAAACTCCTCAGCAAGTCTCCCAGATTTCTATTGACCACTTCCATTTGCCCATCTTTCTGAGGATGGTAAGCTAAACTAAATGCCAAATTAGTTCCTAGCTTCTTCCATAAGGTCCTCCAGAAATGCCCTATGAATTTAGTGTCTCTGTTTGAAACTATGCTTTTCGGCAACCCATGAAGTTGAATGACCTCCTTGAAGAACAGATTTGCGATGTGAGTCGCATCGCTGGTTTTCTAGCATGGGATGAAGTGTGCCATTTTAGAAAACCTATCCACTACCACAAATATTGAATCAACACCTCTTTGTGTCTTTGGCAACCCCAATACAAAATCCATGCTAATCGCCTCCCATGGCCTCTCTGGCATGGGCAATGGCTGATAAAAACCTGCATTTTGCTTCCTTCCCTTTGAATGCTGGAAAACTCTACATATGTCAATGAATCTCTTGGCATCTTCTCGCATTCCCGGCCAAAAATATGACTCATTCAGCTTCACGAATGTTTTTTCATGACCAAAATGTCCTGCTAATCCACTGTTGTGCTTCTCCTTTAGCGAGTTCTCCCTCATGGAGCATTTCAGAATACACAGTTGATTTCCTATGAATAGCAACCCCTCCTGGATCATGTAGTATATCCAAGGGCTTCTGTCTCTGAGAACTGGATTCTCAGCTACTTCATACGCTTCCACAAAATTTGCATCTACTGCGTACATGTCCCTGAGATTTTCAAAACCCAATGTTTTGACTCGGAATTCCTACAACAACAAACACTTCCTGCTCAAAGCATCAACCACTTTGTTAGCAGTACCCGAAATATGTTTAATTACAAATGTGAAATTATGCATATACTCTACCCATTTTGCATGTTTCTGATTGAACTTCTCCTGTTGAGTCACAAACTGCAATGCATGATTATCACTATACAAAACAAATTCTTTCGGGATCAAGTAATGCCTCCACTTCTTCAACGCCTAAATGATGGCATAGAATTCCTTATCATATGTGGAGTACTTTAGTTTCACCTCATCCATCTTCTCAAGGAAATATGCAACTGGTCTGTCTTTTTGACTCAAGACCGCTCCTATGGAAAACCCACTTGCATCACTTTTCACCTGAAACGTCTTCAAGAAATCCAACAACACCAACACTGGTTGTTCTGTGATCTTCCACTTCAACAGATTGAAGCTCTTCTCAGCCTCTGTTGTCTAGTGAAAATATTTATGCCGTTTCTTCACTGTATCCATCATTGCTGCGCTAATTCCACTGAAATTCCTAATGAATTTTCGGTAGAAACTAGCCAAACCATGAAAAATTCTCACCTCAAAAATATTTCTCGGTGATGGCCAATTCTTGATCACTTCCACCTTATCCGGATCCATCCTCAACTCATTTGTAGATATAACAAAACCCAGATAAATGAGTTTTGTCTTCATAGATGAGGACATCTTTATGTTAATCAACAACTTCTCCTGCTGTAGCCTCTTCATCACTGTAGCCAAATGCTTCAGATGTTCAGCCTCTATCTTGCTGTAAATAAGTATGTCATCCAAATACACAATGATGAATTTCCTGATGAAATCCTTCAGGACTTCATTCATCAACCTCATAAAGGTACTTGGCGCATTCTTCAAGCCAAACAGCATGATCAAGCCAAACGACATGACTAGCCATTCATACAAACCTTCATTTGTTTTGAATGCTATATTCCATTCATCACCTTCTCTCATGCAAATCTGGTGATATCCACTCTTCTAATCAATCTTTGAAAAAAAAATTGCTCCACTTAAGCAATCCATTAAATCATCCATTCTTGGCAATGGAAACCTGTACTTGATGGTTATCTTGTTGATCGCCCTTGAGTTGGTACACATTCTCCAACCTCCATATTTTTTCAGACTGAGTACCATTGGAATGACACATGGGCTCAAACTTTCCCTGACCAATCCTTTGTCCAACAGCTCCTGGACCTGTCTTTTAACCTCCTCATTTTCTTGCGGCGTCAACCTGTACGCAGCTTTATTCGGAAAACTAGCTCCTGGTATGAGATCTATATGATGACTCACACTCCTCATTGGTGGAAACGAACGAGGTAATTCGTCTACCACGATGTCAACGAACTCTCCCAACAGTTCCTGAACTTCATCTGGTAAATCATCCACTCTCATGCTAGTCGGACAATCCTCGGCTTTCTGACCACAAAGAATTGTAGATCTTCCTTCTTCTTCACCTCTGTAAGAAGTTCCTTCCCACTCATGAGAAGTACTATGTTTCTTACTTCCGGCTTCACCTCCTTATCCTTTATCCAACATATGGGTTCTCCCATTCTTCTCCAGGGTATATGTGTTCAGTCTCCCATCATGAATCACATTTTTGTCATATTTCCATGGCCTACCCAACAATAAATGACATACATCCATAGGAATGACATCACAAAGCACTTTATCATTATACCCTCCTATCTTGAATTCAACCAAGCATTGTTTAGTAACAGTTACCTGGTGTCCTTTCTGTAGCCATAAAACCTTGTATGGACTCGAGTGATCAGTTGTCTCCAGCTCTAGTTTTTCCACCATCTCGGTTGAAACGAGATTATCTATGCTACCGCTGTCCACGATAACCTTGCATACCCTGTCCTTGGTCTTGCAAGATGTTCTGAAAATTCTGGTCCTTTGGACTGAACTTTCCACCTCCTTCTCGGGTGTCAAAAGGACTTTACGCATCATAATCGATCTTCTACCTTCTGCATATTTAGCCTCAACATCCCGCCTCTGTGCCTCGGTGATGTGAGCTTCTCCTATGTCCTTCTTTTTCTCTGGACACTCATAAGACTCGTGCCCATTCTTCCCACATGTGAAGCATGTGATTACTCCACCTCTTCCTCTTCCTCTGCCTCTAGTACGAGGAAAAGTGTTTGCGTCAGCATAATCTCCCTTCTGCTCATTATGATGCTCTCTCTATTCAACATATGGCCCTCTCTGTGAGGTTCCACCTCTTTCAACTTTACCCTGAGGTTTCTTCCATTCCTCTTTGGGATTTTGGTATTTGTCCTGGGCAACTGCTTTGCCTCTGGGTTGGATCCTGCCTCACCCTCGCTGACCTTGCTTACGGCTCAGCTTCTCTTCATCTTTCAGAGCCATCTGATAAGCATCCTCTACTGTTCATATGGTTACCATGCTCAAGTTGTCCTGAATGTCATATCTCATACCATTCAGATATCTAGAAACCTTCTCATCATCGTACTCTCGATGACCAACCCTGATGTTTAGTCGATAGAATTCTTCAGTGTATTCTTTCACTGTCATCAGCTTCTGTCTCAGGTTCTACATTCTCATGAATAGAGTAATTTGGTAGTCTCTTAGGATGAACTTTGCCTTCATCTTTGCAATCATTAGATCCCAACTCTTGATCTTCTGCTTGCCTTTGCAGCATCTATCAGCTTGTAGCTCGTCCCACCACAATGCTGCATGTCCTTTCAATATTGTGACAACATGCATGACTTTCTTATCCTCTTCGATATCTTCATAATCGAAGTATGTGTTAAGAGATCTAATCCAATCTAGTAGCTCCTCTGCATCCAGATTCCCCTCGTAGACTGGAATGTTCATCTTCACCTTTGCACCCATCCTAGAAATAGCTTTAATTAGACGTTCATTTGTTGTATCCTCAGCTGCAACTTCCTCTTCTCGTTCAGCTTCAATTTCGCTGTTGGAATCACTGAGATCCCCTGCACTAGCTGTGCGTCTTTGCGCTATCTCCATGTCTTCAAGTCTTGCTAAGAGATCATGCATCTGCCTCTCTATGGATGGATCTACCATCTGCCTACCTCTTCTTCACATCTCCCTATCCTCTGGATCGGGTGACTATTTGTCTCTCCTCGGCGGCATGGTGAAATCTCTTTCTCTGCTACAGAAAGCAAAGAAATATTTCGGCTCTGATACCAACTTGACGACAATGCGTCCCCTTCACTACCCGCAGGTCGGAAGGTCCACACACACTCACAGGATCTTCTTTTCCTCTTGGCCCGAAGAACGCCATGGTTCTTCTATTTCCCTATCCAGAAATCTGCACCCACAGATTCTCTTCATGTGACTCCCCTTTCTTCACTTATCAGGAAATCAAAACTCGCGGTTTCACAAGTCTAATGGTCGATCACTGGGCTCTCGAATCTCCGAGACCTGATGGCTAGTCAACACTAACTTTATCTTACCCTGTCGGGACTTATTCTTTGTCGAGATTTCGCTACTCACGATATCAAGCACTATGATTTGCTAACTCCCGATACCTGACGTGACGAAACTCTGACGCACACGTGTGGTGTGTCTTTTCCACCTCCCGTCACTTCTATCGGGATTTCAGAATTCGCGGGATCGCGAATTCTGATGTCAATGGATTTGGGACTTGCCTTTTCCTGATCCCCGATATGGTATGCCACCTATCCTCCACTAACCCTGTTGTGGCCCCACACAACTCTTTGACTTGTCGGGATATCGCGGATCACGATTCCAAACTGTCTGCGTATCTTGTCCTCAAAACCTCTGATACGCCGATCCCCGACTTCTCTGGATCTTATGACATGTGTCCCAACCAATGGACGGTTTTGGGCTCGTCGGGATATCGTGTCTTGCGATATCACAATTCCTATTGCAATATTTTAGAGCTTCAACTCGCGAATCCACGATACACAATATCATGTGTAGATCTAACGGTCCTGGTGACTTGAATCGACAGTTCTTCCCCTCCTGAGCTTCAAACCTCATCCACACTTACACTGTAGCCTCCCTGCACCTCCGCAAGATCCAACGACCCTCGGAACTTCGCGAAATCTCCTTGAAAATTTCGTTCGTTCATTCTTCCTCTACAATCCACAAAATGACGAAGGGTCTCTCCACGAGACTCATTCACCTGCTCGCCAAACAAAACTCAAAGGCCTATCCTTCCTGATCTTTTCCCATTTCTGTAAGTCCTCATAAGAAACCCTTTTCTCGCACTCCTTGCGGAAACTCTTCAACAAACATCCAAGTGTTGAAGTTCCTGGACTCTGCGCACTCCTGCAGCAGTAGTCTCTCAACAATTTCCTTAGGTTCGCAAACCTGAAGCTTCACTGGTCTGCACACTCCTTGCATGGCTCCTATGCCCAACTGAACCTTTGGGTTGAATGAGACAAAAGTTATCTCTATCTAAACCCTCTGTCAACGCACTCCTTGTGTAAAATTTGACTGCACTCCTTGCAAGAATCTCTTGGCTCAAATAGAGAAACAATTGAAACTCATTCTTTCCTTCTCTCAGACTTCAATTCACACATGAAATCACATACACAACATATAAAAGAAAATGTATAACAAGAAGCAAACATTCATGAGCATATCAACATCAAATACACAGAGAATAACACAAACCATGAATTTGAATCAACGCTTCTTCTATTAATTCAATATATGTACATGGGTGTTCTTTACACAACTCTCTGCTTGCTCTCGCTCTTCCAGGATTGATTATGTTACAATGATACAATGAGGGTGTCTATATCTGTTCTCCCTCTAGCTCCTAAAATGTCTAATCTATGAATTAAAATCCTATCTACCAGCATTAACTAAATTAAATGTCGTCTATCTACTAAAGGATCAGAGCTATCTGCTCAAGGTCCATTTACAATGTACAAGTGCGCCTCCTTCATAAATGACTTCATTAAAGATTGGCGCAACAATCCCAAAGAGTTTTCAAAATTTTATGCTGGCTTGTCCAATTGTCCTCTGTTTCCGCGCTGGCTTGCTTGATGTGCTGGCGATGCTCCTGCATCACATAGCAAATCATTTTGGATAAAATCTTACATGAAAAGCAGCCAATTTGAAATGGTTTTGACATATTTTTTTATTCTAAAAAGGAAAATTTGATATCCTATTAACAATTTCTTGTGATGGGTTGTGATAAATTTTCCATTATACATATTCTCAAAATTCTTAATGGATGTTCACCTTTCACAAGAGTAGCCAACAAATACATTTCTATATATAAAACAAAAGGTTTAGCCATTAAAAAAACACAACCATTTTTAATGGACCAATTATTTTGAGTGGGGTAGATACCTACACAACACCTTGTAGGTTTGGTGCTTCATAAATGCAATTCAGAAGGAAAGTCTAGATATCTTTTTTTCTTTCTTTCTTAATTTTAATTATAGTTGTTAATCTATAACTAATTTTATTATTAGTGTCATAAGGATAATTTCAAGGGGTTATATTGATATAATGAGGAATTCATAAGTGATTTTAATTATGTAATTCACCCCTTGATGGATCAATTAAGTTCGGTGGGGGTATATATCTATGCAACACCTTCTAGGTTTGGTACTTCATGGATGGAATTGGGAATGCAAGCCTAGATGTCATTTTTACTTTCTTTTGACATTTTATTTAGAATTGGTAATTTTTAATGAATTATATTATCATTGTCATTAGGATAATATTGAGGGGATAAACCATGATGATCAAAATTGTTCATGCATCAGTGGTTAGACAATTTGAACTTCCAATCCATGGTGAGAAGAAAGTCCCCAATATTCATATAGCACAATCAAAATAAAATAATACAACATGTGACAATATCCTTCCATGATTTGTAAATACTTGAAGTGGAAGTTATGAGAAATTTTATAAAACAATGTCTAAAAGAAATGGATGAACTAATTACACAATCAATACAATACAACCTTGTGCTTATACTTAAACCTATACAATCATTTCATGCTAAAACCCCTGGAGGGAAATCCTAGAATACATCTGATCATGTAAACTCTATTAAATTAATAATCATATGATAACAACTAAACTCCATATATTTCATATATTAATTTCAAGAATTTATTGTGATTCAAATTCTCTCCAAAATAATCTCAAAATGAGACAATCATAGCGGTTGTTGTTAGAAAAGAAGGACCGCGGAGCAATAAAATAAAACAAATGCAGAAATAAAACACAGAAGATACACAATACAAGAGAGACACAGATTTACATGGTTCAGCCAGTGTGGGATACGTCCACCAGAGAAATTGCTAGGTCATTTCTTTATTATTATCTAGCAAAATGAAGGGATACAACCTATAGAAAAACTCGTTGTAACTTCCTCTTCTTTCTCTCACAAGCTCTTCTCTCAGAATACAATACTCGCCAACGTACATAGTCGCAATACATTTCCCTCATAAAAGAGGGTTGCCTTCTAGGGAAAAAAAACCTAACATAATCTCTATCGTTATATCTACGAACTTATAATGAACGGTCCAGATTTACAATGAAATTACAATATACTTTTACAAGGCAATTTTTTCTTCGGGGGCTTCACCCCTGAACCCCCACTGGGGGCATGCTTGCCCCTAGACCCCCCAGTCAGGGGGATAGCCCCCTTGGACCTTGCAGAGGGGGTACCCCCCCCTCTGTACTCCCCCGCATGGAAGAGTGTACATACTTATGGGGTGTAAATACTTCATGGGGTATAAACATGGCTGAAAGTAAAAGACCTCTAAATCAGAAAGATAATCAAGCTCCACAACCAACAATCTCCCACTTGGATACTGATCTCAACAACTCCACCGCTGCTGTATATGCTAGACTCTGAACCTTCTTGGACCTAGAAAATTTCTCATCTTCATCTTCATTCTTGAAGACCAATTGAAACTGAGAAAGAACTTAGTTTCTCCCTGGTTACTCCCTTTGTTAACATGTCTGCAAGATTCTGGCTAGTGTGTATCTTTTCCAGCTTCAATTGTCCAACTTCCAAGGTGGATCGTATGAAGTGGTACCTCAACTGTATATGCTTAGTCTTCGAATGGAAGGTTGAGTTATTTGCAAGGTGAATGGTACTTTGACTGTCACAGTACAACCTGTTGTTCTCCTGCTTCTTTCCCAATTCCTTCATAAACCTTTGTAACCAAATCATCTCTTTACTAGCCTCTGTAGCAGCAACATACTCTGCCTCTGTTTTTGAAAGTGCAACAACCTTTTGCAGTTTCGAAATCCAACTTATTGTTGTTCCACCTATAGTAAAAACATACCCTGTGGTGCTCCTCCTGCTGTCTTTATCACCTGGCATATCTGAATCAACATATCCCTGTAGAAAAGTGTCTGAACCTCCAAAACATAATGCATGTGTAGTAGTACCTCTCAAATACATGAGAATCCACTTTACTGCCTCCCAATGTTCTTTACCTGGATTGTTCATATACTTGCTCACAACTCCCACTGCATGTACAATATCTGGTCTTGTGCAAACCATTGCATACATCAAACTGCCAACTGCTGATGAATATGGGACCCTGGACATGTATTCTATCTCCTCCTGTGTCTTGGGACACATTTCCTTAGTTAATTTGAAATGTCTGGCCAAAGGTGTACTAACTAGTTTTGCATTCTTCATTCTAAACCTCTTCAACACCTTCTCTGTGTACTCACCCTGAGACAATGTCAGTTTGCGATTTTTCCTGTCTCTTGTTATTCTCATACCAAGGATTTTCTTTGTAGCACCCAAATCCTTCATCGCAAATGAATTGGATAATTTCTTCTTGAGCACATTTATATCCTGCATATTAGACCCTACAACAAGCATGTCATCTACATACAATAGCAAGATAATATAGCTTATATTTTCTAGCCTTTTAAAATAAACACAGTGATCAGAATGACATCTATTATAACCCTGTTCTGTCATAAACCTGTCAAACTTTAGATACCACTGCCTTGGAGCTTGCTTTAGTCCATATAATCTCTTCTTCAACATACATACCGAATTATCCTTCCCTTTGACCTCATACCCCTGTGGCTGCTGCATATAAATCTCTTCCTCCAAATCCCCATGGAGAAAAGATGTTTTTACATCTAACTGTTCAAGATGCAAATTTTCTACTGCCACAAGACTTAAAATAGTCCTA
>ML786902.1:74699-113989 GCA_009831015.1 Picea engelmannii | reverse complement strand
TCTAGAAAATGTTTCCTATGGGGTGTGGCATGAAATGAAGTCCCTGAATCTACTACCCAAGACTCAGAAATATTATCTACAGAAAGAATCAAAGCATCTTGTAACACATCACCTATTACATTTGCTTCCTGATTTCTCTCCTGCTCTCCATCTCTTTGTTTCTTTGGAGCTCTGCAGTCTTTCTTCAGATGTCCTTTCTTCCCACAATTCCAACACTCTATCTTTCCAAGTCTGGATTTGGATCCACCCTTCCTATAATTCGCATGGTTCCTTGAGCCCTTTCCCCTATCCTTTTGTCTTCCCTTGTTCTCCATGTTCAACGCATTACCTGATGTCTCACCTGTGCTTTTTTGTCGCATTTCCTTGCTAAGGATAACACCAACAACATCATAAAATTTTAAAGTATTTGAACCAGAGACAGAGTTACTTACAACCATGACCAAGCCATTCCAGCTTTCTAGCAATGAGCACAATATTAAAAGAGCCCTAACCTCATCATCAAAGTCCACTTTTACAGAACTTAGTTGATTAGTAACCGTATTAAATTCATTTAAATGATCTGCAACAGACCCACCTTCCGACATCTTCATATTAAATAATATCTTCATTAGAAATACCTTATTGGACGCCGAGGTTTTTTCATACAATTTGGCCAATGCATCCATCAAACCCTTCATTGTCTTTTCTTTCAAGATATTGAAAGCGACTGATGCTTCTAGGCTCAGTCATATCGTTCCTAGAGCCTTTCTGTCAAGAATCTCCCATTCTTCATCCTTCATGGCAATCGGCTTCTTCGCTACTCCGCTCAATGGTAGGAATAGATCCTTCTGATATAAATAATCTTCCATCTGCATCTTCTATAACTGGTAGTTTTGGCCATTAAATTTCTCGACCCTAAACTTTCCATCTTCCGACATTGCTCCCACTCGAACCAGGAACCCTCTTTTCCTGCGAGTTACCTTATGCTCTGATAGCTGTTGTTAGAAAAACAGGACCGTGGATCAATAAAATAAAACAAATGCAGAAATAAAACACATAAGATACACAATACAAGAGAGACACAGATTTACGTGGTTCACCTAGTGTGGGCTACGTCCACTAGAGAAATTTCCAGGTCCTTTCTATATTATTATCCAGCAAAATGAAGGGATACAACCTACAACAAAACCCACTATAACTTCCTCTTCTTTCTCTCACAGTCTCCTCTCTCAGAATACAATACTCACTAATGTACATAGCTGCAATACATTTTCCTCATAAAAGAGGGTTTCCTTCTAGGGCAAAAACCCTAACATAATCTCTATCGTTAGATCTGCGACCTTATAATGAACGGTCCAAATTTACAATGAAATTACAATATACTTTTACAAGGCAATTTTTGCTTCAGGGTCCCGCTTTCCCACAGACCCCCTAGCCAGAGGGATAGCCCCCCCGGACCCCAAAAAGTGGGTACGCCCCCTCTGCACTTCCCTGCGTGAAAGAGTGTACATACTTCTGGGGTGTAAATACTTCATGGGGTATAAACATCGCTGAAAGTAAAAGACCTCTAAATCAGGAAGATAATCAGGCTCCACAATCAACAGTTGTACTAGTTAAAATTTATTCATTGCTATTATACATGTAATTCTAGTGTGTATAAAAGGCATAAATAGTTCCATTGTTTAGTGATCATCAAAATCTCTATAATTATTTCCTATTAGGTTAGTATGGAAATCAAATTAATCCAAAATGTTCTGTGAAAAAATCCTATAATAAAGAGAGTAGAGATGCTAAAACAAGTATTCAATGCTATCAATAGATCAGAAAATTTTGAATTATAACATTTAATAAAGCCCAAACCTAAATTTTTATGTGTCACCCTACAACAATTTCAAAAGGAATTTCTAGATGAAATTATTTTCAAATTCTATTCAGTTATTTTTCAAAAACACTCGGTGAAGGAAAAAAAACAAAACAATAGATGCTATAATCAATAAGAAGTTTCAATTGATATGAAAATTAGGTAGATTCCTTCAGGCACTGGAAAAAAGGTTTCTATGAATTTTAATATCTTTCCATTATCTAAAAATGAAAATGGAGTAAAATAGATTTAGATGGGAGAAGGAAAACACTAACATAATCTCACATCTTGTACACAACTAAAATAATAAATTCAGAGTAATTCTACCACATGAACAAATCCAAGTAATGTAATAAAGAAGAAATAGTTCTAATGAAACTTTAGCATGGTGGCAATCCTTGGTTCTAACTAATGTTGAGCATTGATGCCATATCTAACTTAGGAAGTTCAACGGATTTCGAAATATCCTCAATGCCATCACCATATTCAATATTTTTCTTCAAGTATTACATCCTCTTATGCGGGGTCATTGATTTAGATATTTTACAATACAACAAATTACACCTTGAAATAACTGAATCATTTCCTCTTCGAAGTTATGTTGTATTAGAAGTTTTATGTCAATTAATTATGCAATCCATTTCTCATGAAAATTTGACTACACTTGTTGTGGAAGAACAATTCCATCATCATTGGTGGATCCATGAGAAGGTGCTTTTTCAGTCATAACCTTGAAAATAAATACACCATAGATGTAAACATGAAATTTTGTTAGCATCGATGAGTTTGGAGCTCTATATTGGACAATTCTATTGGCATATGAATTTTAACTCACTAACTTAGCAAGCCCCAAAACTAAAACACCAACATTATATTCCTTGGTGAGAAGAATGTTGGAAGACTTGATATTTCCAGGAGAAATTTTTGTGCCTCTAGGCATGTGCAAGCTAATGATGGTGTCTCATGATGTGTTAGTGACAATTCAAACATGGGAAAACAACCATATGTTAACTTCGAGGGATTATTCAAGGTACTTATACAATGAATTTGGATATGGTGTAAAAAGATGAAACATTGGAAATTGAATTAGATTTTGGAATATACAACTTTTATTCATAGATATTGTGAATAACTATGTGAAATTTGATTTTTCTAAGAGTGCTATGTTATTTTTATAGAAAAATATAAGGTATATGTCTCCGCTAGTGTGGGTGTTAAGTACCTTAGAGATGAAAATTCCTTCCAAAAACTTGTATAATTGTAGAGAACCCATTGTTCTAGTGTAGTGTATTTTTTGAAAATTCATAATATTGATGTTATATTTGTTTTAATTATGAAAATCAATATATCATTGAAATTACAATGTTTTCCATTAGTGTAGGATACGAGGGTCTTAACATTATCAAAATGGTTTCCATTGTTTTTAGAATGTAGATATTGGTCTCTTCTAGTGTAGAGTATAACTCATTTTATAAATGGTTAGGCTGAAAAAATGTTATAATAGAAATAAAAGAGGTATGTATTCTAGGATTTTGATATATAAGAAGACAAAAATATATTAAAAATAGTAAAAAGTATCAATTTAAAAAATAAAACTATATATTTGGAATCTACATAGTTGGTTCTATCTATGTCTATAGTTTCATCAACAACATATTTTTATAGCCTAAAAAAATAACATAAAAAACAGAGATATAGAGAGGTATTCATAAAAATGAAGGTTTTTATCTATTTTCATACCAAACCACTAGGATTTTCATCTTGAACCAAAATCTAAGGAAAACAAGTCAGCATACATGCACTAAATTTGTCGTTCTCTCCCCCAAAAAATATAATTATAAATAACATGTGTGTGTGTGTTCCCAAGAATGCGCAGAACTATAGGAACACACACGCACTCATAATAACATGCATGCACTCATATTTTATATTATATTTGTTTTCATACCCCCCCCCCCACCCTCTCTCCCCTACATATAACCCTCTATCTCCATTACTCTTAATCCCCCTCCCTCTCTCTCCCCCACTGTCCCCCTTTCCCTCTTTACCTCTCTCTACCTCCCTTCCCTCTCTATTCCCCCACCCCTCTCTCTCTAAGCCCCCTCTCTATCTCCCTCTCACACTCCTATACACGGTAATACCTATGCATGGAAAGGAATATTGTTACACATTATTTTCTTCATCCCTATTACCATTAATGATGTAAACCTATTTGTTTCCTTCAGAGGGGTTAGTGGCCCGAGTTCCTAAAGAAAGAAGAGAGAAGAACTTTTCTTGAGAAAATAAGTTGCATTTTCCGTTATGAAAACCCTATTAAAGATGATTTTCGCATGTTTCACTATGGATAGGGTGTGAGAATGTATGATTCTCGCAGGATGCACCATATCTGGGTTGCGAGAGGTTCGCAGGTTTCTCTATAAGAAGGGTGCGAGAATGCTCATACGTGGGAAAAACAATCATCTTCTCGATGCTTCTAGAAGGAGAAACTTCCATGGTGAGGTGGCATCCGAATGGTTTGGATCTTACTTGCTTTCATGATTTGGTGGGATCATCCTAACCTCCTCACCTTATCCTCTTCAAATTATAAAAGGAGAGGAGCTCTCATGGAGAAAGTTGGCTTGGATGAGATTAGCTTTTTGGATTAGCTTGGATTGGATTGAGCTTTGGAGATTATTAGATTGGATAGATGAGCCACTTTGTCAAGATAGATTGTGAATATTATCAGATCGATGCTCTCCAAATTATTGGAGTGGAAGTGTGTGGGGAACGAAGGACAATTGGAAGGGACCTTACGACATCAAGGGCATGGTTGTAATCTCTCTTTCACATTTAATATGATACAGTAATATGATTATTTCCTATAAATCTTGTTGTGTTTTATTGTATGATTCATTGATCACATACATAGGTTTATATTGCGTTTATGCTATTACTATCAGTTTGGTTGGTTGTGTTCTTTTGAAGGTTCATCATTGTATGATCATTAGAATGGAGCTAGGATGGCTATGGAGAGAGGAAGCAACGTTTAAACAATATGTCACCTATCCCTCTTTAGTTAGTAAATTCAATATCTAAAACTTAAGGAAACCATCATGTTCTGGTGTGTTTTTTTCTAGATCTAGGTGGATCTAGGGAGATCTTTTATTGTCCGCATATATCGATTTATCATGTAACAAAATTGGCAACTCCACTGGGGAATATATTGTTTCTTAGTTAGTCTAGTTTCCCTTACTTTGATTATTTGTTTTTTGGTTTCTGATTCTGTGGGAGATCCATCTAGACTCTCTGGATCTGAAATTTCTCTTATACTCTTTTGTCCTTTTCCAAATTCTCTTTGATTTCAAGTAGTCTCGCACTATACTGGTCTACATCCTGTGAAAACCCCTCAGTTTTGCACCCTACTATGTAATCCAGTGCAACATGTTCACACCCTACCTGTGTCTAGCCTGGGAACTCCACTTATTTTTGCACTGCACCCTATAGCTAAGCTGTGAACCGATTTGAAATTTTTGTTTGGAATTAGGCTTTCCTATATTTTGATGCCCATTTTTTCTTTGATCATCTGGATTGAACCTTTGGAGCCTATATTGATCTATTTACAATATGCTTAACATTCTTTGAGTTGATTTTAGACATCTTTTCTTTGTTTGGTTTTTAAGGATTAGTCTCTTGCTTTAAGTGTCTGTCAATTCCAAAGCATGTGTTTTTTTTAGAATTGTTTAGGGAAAGATCAATTTTCTTCTAAATAGTTCTCTTTAAAAGAATACTTTTAGTTTGGGTTTCTTTGTTTTAAGAAAGTTCATTATTTCTTTTAGTGAAATTTTTGAAACAAAAAGATTTAATTTCTTGCTTTATATTGGATTGGGGGCATCCTTGCATTTGAAGTAGTGGAATTGCATGATTCTTGGCATTTTTTGAAGCATTGGCCATGATACCACTAGAGGAAAGAGTGAGGAAACATGTATAAAGGGTTCATCATTCCAAGATGACCCAAACCTCTTTCCTGAAATATTTGATCTGGAATAACAAGACTCATCATGATCCCAAGGAAAAATTAGTTAATGAGAAAAGGACTAGTGCTTGAACCACCAACTACCCCAATGAATCGAAGCATGGAGGGCCTGGCTGAGAAGAAAGAAAACTATCATCTTGAAGTACCACAGAGGGAAGTCTTCCTGCAGGCCCAGATTGACCTGACTTCCTTCTAAAAGAAGGAATAGGACATGTCCATAAACTTCCTATGGGGACAGGAGTATAAGAGAATAGATAAAAAAGAACAAAAGAGAGGGGGAGGGGGTGCGAAGAATCCCATGCCCAGAAGGGGGCTTGGAAAAAGATCATAGAACTCGTGGAAGAGTTCTAATTTGTAGCATAGAAGACCTGAGGAACAATTTTAACTCCCTGGTGGTAGCATGGCTTGGCACGATGGTGGCCAGAATGCTAAGAGTGAATGCATATGAGCCTAAGGTTGGGTGGAAAGGTGAATACCCACAGCTAGATGGCTGGATATAGACCATAATAGATAACTATTCCATACACTTTGTATAACTGAATTGAAATGCATGATTGAATGCTTGTATTTGTGTTATACATATACATCCTTGACATATATGGATGATGGCATAATATTGTTACTTATTTGGATGCTATATAATTGTGATTTGGATGGACTAGATGACTGGAAATTCAATGTAAAGTTCGAATATCATATCTTGTCAATGGATTTATGTTTTAAATCTTGTTTATCAAAGGAGCTATGTTACTAATGGGTTTAAAATGAATTTGGGTAAAACAACGAGTGACCCCTGTCTAAATCTATATATGTGCTAATCCTCCGAAAGAATGTCCAAGGATAAAATCCATGAATACAGATTCAAGACAGACTCTACATGACTGTTCTAAACTCATCCATCCTTTGAAATCCTTTTTCCTGTTATAGAATTCGAGTCTTGTCAATGGAAGGTGCTTCCTTCAAACCATTCTTCCAAGTAACTATAGGTTTGAGTCAATGGACTTAACCAAATATTGGGTAAGATTTAAGAATGCATCCCTCTGGGGCTTGTCAAAGTTCCATATGAGCAGGAACATGGAACCCTACGCTATGCTCAAAAGGATCTAACCTATCTGGTCTTCGGGACTTCAGAGGTCTGGGTTTGTGGGATGTTAGAACCTCACAATACTCTAACCCTTTCGAAGGCAACCTACTCACATGGTTACGAGAGATTTTTACTGACAACTAGAGGTTTCTTATCAAATATCATGGGGTCCTCCCTATCGTTAAACCCTGATCAAATTTTTGGTTGTGAAGTAATGCGAGTCTTTGATCCAAGAAACATCAGGATATTTCATGACCATTGGATATAAACTACAATCAATTAAGTGTTTCCTCACTCCAGGAGTAAAAAGGTGTTAAGAGGACGAGATCCTCGAATGTCGAAGTCATGAAGTAACATGATATGTCGATCTAAGGATCCTTTGGGACCCTTCTTGACCGTTAGATCTAGTATAGTTGAAGGATAGAGTAAGTGGTATCATTAATCGACAACAAGCAGTCATCCAAACTTTATGACCTCTCTGGAAGGTAACCCTTCGAGGAATTGAATGGTTAAGAATGATAAGGGTCGTGAACTTGAAAATCCCCAAAGTGGAAAAATCTCGCTAATCGATGGATCGTGGGGAAGAATTTGGGAGAAATGTGAGTTGTCGATGTGAGGATCCATTGGAGTCCATTATCAATCGTTTGATCAAACAATAGAAGGACAATGTAAGTACTTCAACAAAGTCTTTCTTCAGGAAGTGTAAGGTACAAGGGGTAAGAATATCCCAAAGAGTCGAAGACTGAAGTAAGTGGAAACAGATTTTGAGACGTTGGGACATCGAGGCTCTGGGAGATTTGACATGTTGGTGTATAAGAATATCCCGAAGGTCAAAGGTTGGAGTATGTGGTGGGAACTTCAGGACTCCAAGAGATTAGAGGGTATATGAGGATGTGTTAAATGCCTAAGCACCGAAATTTCTCTTGTCAAAGAGTCCAACTTTGATAGATTGTGAAGTAAAGAACAACCCTAGCCGTTCATGGAAACTAATGATTAAACTAGAGTCGTTGATCATCAAGGCTTGGAGGTGACCAATATTTGTCGGAGTTGTGGGAAGTGGGGATCAAACCATCCATCAAGGACATAGATCAACGAAGGAGAGAGAAAGTGCATTTGAAGTTGTAAGGGCGTTAATTATCATGAGGTCGTGAGCTTTGATCTTTCCTCATTATTCTTGGAAACTCTTTAGATCTCTCCTCATTAAATATGGAATCCCCTAAGGTGTTCCTTGGTATTTACAAACATTTCTCCCAATGTCTGGCTGAGCAATAAAGCATATCATTTCCCCATTTATATTTGCCTTTGTTTGTGTATGTTGAGTGTGTTATTATCTTCTTCTTTTATGTTCATTCATTTGGTTTGTGGGATAGAAGTCCAACATGTGGTATCATAGCCGAGGTCTAATGAAGTTCTGTGAGAATCAAGAATTCACAAAAAAGGATAGAGAATATGTCCCACGTGCAAAGAGGAAACCCTAGCGGAGGCCAAATTTGGTGGAGTAGACCATTTTTTGGTGAAAGACCTGGTGAGTCTAGAACTAGTGAGGTCATCGGATACTGATCATGCGATGATCATGTGATATGCAAGGGTAATGTTTGCAATAGTTAGGAATCAACAAATGCACAGAGGGTAAGCTAAGTCATTGATTTGTTATGGTTCATACCGTTCATGATTTTGTTTAGGAATCATGTGATTTGTAAGGGTAAGCCAAGCCATGAGGAGGAGGTCTAAACCAGAGGTGAAGGATGTGCATAGGGTCGCTGGTGTGGAGAAGAGAAAGGTTGTTGGGATCCATGGAGAGATGGGTGGACACAGACTGGTACAGAAGGAGTGCGAGGCAACAAGTCGGGATTCTATCCGCCGCAAGGAGGTTGAAACTTTGCGATTTGTTGGAGTTCATGGTGATGAAAGAGGTTCTTGCGCAAGCAACAAAAGAAATGATGGTTTAGGGTTTTAGCTACATGGGAGGCTAGGTTTGAACAAATCGGTGGGGTCGACAATTATGCTTGCTTCTTTTTTAGCGAGAGGTTTTCTTCTTATTCCTGAAACTAGAAAGATAAATTCACAAAAATGCATGATTGAGAGTTGCACCCTTGTATGGTTGGCCCCTTTAGGTGCTCCCCATTCAATATACAAAAAAAATTTCTTTGGAGCCATTTTTTCGGTATTGTAAAGAAGCAGTACAATGCCTACCATTGTTGACATAGTAAACTATGGTGTGTCAAATTGCAAGTCATCGAAAACATTCCCGATGGGCTATTCTTGGCCAGGATTTATTGATGGTCGACAAATGTAGCTAGGTTGATGAGAAATTAGAAAGGAGGTTGAATTTGGCCTCGTGGTTGATTTTACAAGATGTTGAATGCAATGCCAAGATTCATAAAATGAGTGTGGTGACACGGGTACATTCAGGGATTCGAACTTGTTGGCTTCAGGTTGAAAAAGGACAAAACTAAGAGTTTTACCCTGGGAATGAGGAGGAGAAAATGAAAACACTATTTTGATCGATGAAATGGAGGGTGTGCTATTTCATCCTCATATATGCGTGTCTTCCCAAGTGAAGTAATGGAGATGTATTCTATCTAGACCTAATGGGTGCGATAATATCTAAGGAAGCACTGGATATAGTGGCTGTAGCACTGTATGTAGTGGAGGTAGTAGTAGAGATGGTGATGATCTCAATGTCAAACTCGTGTAATGCAAGGTGGAAATTTTGCATAGTTAGGAGTTTTGATAGAGAACTTAGTTTCCCACTAAGATGGAAAGACAGAGATTTGAATGCAAAGTTCGAGGTGGAGTTCACAGTTTTCTAATTACATGTAAATGAACATACGATTGCAAGACCTGGTTAGGCATGCGTACCTTGCTTTGAAATGTCACCAAGTTTGGATTCCCTTGGTTATAAAATTTGAGGGGGGCATGTAAATGAGCATACAATTGCATGATCTGGTTAGGCATGCGTACCTTGGTTTGAAATGTCACCAAGTTTGAATTCCCTTGGTTATAAACTTTGAGGGGAGTAGGGTACTAAAGGTGAGTATCGCAGAGTCATTTAGCCAATTTGGTCTGTTTTGGTCATAAGAAATCCCAAGTGAAGTTTAAAAGGGGGGAAGTTAGGTCAAGGGTTGTGATTTCAAGGAGATGATTTTGGTAGTTAGTGTTATGATCCCATGTATTGGATACTCCATTGAAGTCATCTTGGAGGTGAGAGGTGAAGGCTCACTTGCCTAGCATAAAGGTAATGATTGATTTGTTGGGAAAGGTATTGAGAAATTGTTGTCAAGGTGGAGATTGTTGGGTTGTGACAACACATACCCTTAAAGTTACATTCAGAGGATCTCAAGCATTGGGTTGTGACAAAACATACCATTGACATTCTTCTATCTCATATCATTTCAATCAAAATACTTGCACCACTTGCACACCTCACTCAATATCTTTTCATTGTTTGCACGCCTCACTCAATATCCTTGCACCACTTGCACACCTTGCAAATTTTGATGCACGCCCTTATATAAAGTCAAATTTCAATGCATTGGTTACCCAACATATAAGTAGAAATTGGATATGTAGTTCCATCTGCAGCATAAGCATAAGAGACAAACACGATAAGCATAAGAGACAGATCTTGCAACTATCTCCTGTGGTTCAATTTTTCTCTCAACTATCATAACTCAATAGCTAGTTCCTTGTGAGACCAATCAAGTGTAACTTTCAACATAACCTTTCAAACTAGCTAATAAACACTCAACAAATATAACTTGATAGTTCGTTCCCTATCATGCCAATCAAACCCAACTTTCAAAATAAACAATGATATATAACATTATAGACGTGAACATTCCATATTTTGGTAACAAACATGAAGATAAATATTCAAAAATTTGATCGTGAAAAACAAGTTCACATTTGCACATAATCACTTCCACAAAGTTCATGTTTGCAAAGATATACTTTCAAACATAGTCAATTCCTACCACTTGTATAAACGTTCTATTGGTAGGAATGCCAAATTATTTTTAGACAAGGATAAAAAAATGTATAGAAGTTTGAATGAAGTTTTTATTTTATCTAGTTACTTAATTATTAAATCAAAATTAAAATTTATTTTTTAAATATGATGAATGACATCAATTTGATGGATTGATTGGTTGGTGAAGTAAAGAGGTCATATGCTTCATCATTAAAAAGTTGTAATATCTAATTATTATATATATATATATATATATATATATATATAAATTTATTGATTTTGAAAATAATAATATTTTATTTTTTTTAAATGAAAAATTAAAATTGAAATTTCAAAACTTCTCCACAAAAATATAAATATAATTAATATTCATTTATCTTTAAGATGGATTTTTTAGTGGATAGTTATCTCTATAGCCATAACATATTTTAAACGTTTAAAATATTCTACACTTAATACTTTTAGATATTTGAAGGATTAAATTACACGCAAGTCTTTAACAATTAATTATGTAATCTTATTTTATATATTTGAAATATTGAATATTATAATATCAATTAATTCTTTAATATTGTTTTATATACTTAAAATATAAAATATCATAATTTAAAACATATATAATTACAATATATAATTTTTAGAAATTAACTTTTATTAATCACACAAAAGGACAATGATTAAAATAATATTTTAAATAGTAACCAAAGTAAGAATATACAATTTTATTAATGTCTTTTAAAATTAAAATACTTTATATTTAAACACAAAAACTGTAGATTAAATTGTATGCAACAGTGGGAATATACAATCTTTTTGATAATTTGTTTAGTCCCAAATGTTATATCATGTTTAGATCAAAGCTTTTTTATTAGCGATATTCATAGGAAAATAAGACATAAACCAATAGCATGATCTGTGCAACTTAAAAATTTTGTAGAAATAATTATGTAAAATAGATGAAATGTTAAGTATGATGATTTTCATAATAATAATAATTTAATTTTAAGGTTACATATTTTTAATTTTTTTTTTTTTAAATATACATATTGGATTTGTACTTACGACTTTTTATAAGGAAATAGGTGTTCTTAATCATTAGGTCCACTCAAGGAGTTAGTTAATTAGTACATAAATTTGATTCATTTTTTTTTCAAATTTAGTACAGTTTAAGTGAGCCTAATGGTTAACAACATGTGTTTTCTCCTAAAAGGCCATATGTTCATATCCAGAGGGTAGAGCATGTACACCTCTATAGATTTTAGTAGTCAAATAATTGTACCTAAGAGATCCTTAAAAATTAAATAAAAAAATCTTAATATGCTTGATCTAATAAAATTTAATTGAAATAATTTTAATAAAAATATAATGAGAAATTAAAATTTATGAAAGAAATTTTAACTTAATTATTTTATTTTTCTTGTGTTTTCTTGAAGATGGCATGCCTTAACCATATCACATTGACATAAATAAAACAATTTTTTCAAATGTAATATATTTCTAAACATCAAATTCTATATTATAACATTTGAAGCCAACCACCATGACCCTTCAAGTTTCCAACATTATACAATTATTTTTCCTTTTGACAACATGTCAAGAAGTTTGAACTTAAAATTTTTTGTTGTTTTTAACCACCCAAGAATGTGAGGGCATTTTCCACTAAGCCTTAGAAATTGGTAAAGAATCTTGTAACAATTAGCATGTGATGAGTGTCATTTCACGTTCTTTGTTTGTGATAATAATTAATGTTATTTATATATAATTAAGTAGTTTATTAATTATCATAGTGAAGATAAAATCAAATTTGATCATTATTACTTTCAATTAATAATAAAAAAAAAAATTAATTGTAATAAAAAAAAAATAAAAAAAAACATAGTTTTAAAAAGCAATTTCATTGTACATTTTTTTATAAGTTTATTGTTATATCTTTCTTGTTTTTTTTAGGATTGCATGCCTTTGTTTACTATAATAGCCATACTACATTAACATAGATAAAACAAATTTTGCAAATGCAATATATTTTTAAACATCAAAATTTTTATTATAACATTTTAATCTAGTCAACATGACCCTTCAAATTGAAAACAATATAGAATTATCTTTGATTTTGGTAAAACAATTTTTGCAAATAAAATATATTTATAAACATCAAATTCTTTATTATAACATTTCAATCTAGCTAACATGACCCTTCAAGTTGTGAAGAATATACTAGTATCTTTTCTTTTGGTAACAAATTCAAAGTTTCAACTTAAATTTGTTGTTGTTTAAGAGAAATGACAAAGAAAATCTTGTAACAAATAACATGTGATGAGTGTCATTTAATTTTTTCTGATAATAATTTGTTAGTTATATAAAAATTAGTGGTTCATTAATTATTATAGTAGAAATACAATTAACTTAGATTATTATTACTATATATTATTATAATGTTTTTTTTAATATTACATGTCTTAACCATATTACATTGACAAAAATAAAACAAATTTTTTTAGTGTAATATATTTCTAAAAATCAAATTCATATTATAATATTTCAATCTGGTCAATTTGAACTTTCAAATTGTCAACACTATAAGCTTATTTTTCCTTTTGACAACAAGTTAGAAGATTCAACTTAAAAATCTTGATGTTTTTAACTATGAAGAAATGTGAGGGCATTTTTCACTTAGAAAATCCTTAACCATTTCAAACATTTGTGACGACTCACCATTATATTATTTCAATAAAATAAATATTTACAATTTTTCAGATATTACATTTTTTATTTATTTTTTAATAAAAAAATTCTCATGAATTTACGAAATTTAAATGAAAATCAATAATTAGTTTAGGCTTATTTTAAAATACAAATGTCCAACTCAACCTTATACATAATGATTTATTTTTCTATCCTTATTTTTCTTAACATTTTATTTCACATATTATTTACATAGCGAATCATTTTGGATAAAATCTTACATGAAAAGCAGCCAATTTGAAATGGTTTTGACATATTCTTTTATTCTAAAATGAAAATTTAATATCCTATTAACAATTTCTTGTGATGGGTTGTGATAAATTTTCCATTATACATATTCTCAAAATTCTTAATGGATGTTCACTTTTCATAAGAGTAGCCAACAAATACATTTCTATATATAAAACAAAAGGTTTAATCATAAAAAAACACAACCATTTTTAATGGACCAATTATTTTGAGTGGGGTAGATACCTACACAACACCTTGTAGGTTTGGTGCTTCATAAATGCAATTCAGAAGGAAAGTCTAGACATCTTTTTTTCTTTCTTTCTTAATTTTAATTATAGTTGTTAATCTATAACTAATTTTATTATCAGTGTCAAAAGGAGAATTTCAAGGGGTTATATTGATATAATGAGGAATTCATAAGTGATGGTAATTATGTAATTCACCCCTTGATTGTTCAATTAAGTTCGGTGGGGGTATATATCTATGCAACACCTTGTAGGTTTGGTACTTCATACATGAAATTGGGAATGCAAGCCTAGATGTCATTTTTACTTTCTTTTGACATTTTATTTAGAATTGGTAATTTGTAATGAATTATATTATCATTATCATTAAGAGAATATTGAGGGGATAAACCATGATGATCAAAATTGTTCATACATCAATGGTCAGACAATTTGAATTACCAATCCATGGTGAGAAGAAAGTCCCCAATTTTCATGTAGCAAAATCAAAATAAAACAATACAACATGTGACAATATCCTTCCATGATTTGTAAATACTTGAAGTGGAAGTTATGAGAAATTTTATAAAAAAATGTCTAAAAGAAATGAATGAACTAATTACACAAACAATACAATACAACCTTGTGCTTATACTTAAACCTATACAATCATTTCATGCTAAAACTCTTGGAGGGAAATCCTAGAATACATATGATCATGTAAAATCTATTAAATTAATAATCATATGATAACAGCTAAACTCCATATATTTCATATCTTAATTTCAAGAATGTATTGTGATTCAAATTCTCTCCAAAATAATCTCAAAATGAGAAAACCATAGAGGTTGTATTAGTTAAAATTTATTCATTTTTATTATACATGTGATTCTAGTGTGTATAAAAGGCATAAATAGTTCCATTGTTTAGTGATCATCAAAATCTCCATAATTATTTCTTATTAGGTTAGCATGGCAATCAAATTAATCCAAAATGTTATGTGAATAAATCCTATAATAAAGAGAGTAGAGATGCTAAAACAAGTATTCAATGCTATCAATATATTAGAAAATTTTGAATTATAACATTTAATAAAGCTCAAACCTAAATTTTTATGTGTCACCCTACAACAATTTCAAAAGGAATTTCCAGATGAAATGATTTTCAAATTCTATTCAATTATTTTTTAAAAACAATCGGTGAAGGAAAAAAAACAAAACAATAGATGCTATAATCAATAAGAAGTTTCAATTGATATGAAAATTAGGTATATTCCTTCGAGAAATGGAAAAAAGGTTTCTATGAATTTCAATATCTTTCCATTATCTAAAAATGAAAATGGAGTAAATTAGATTTAGATGGGAGAAGGAAAACACTAACATAATCTCACATCTTGTACACAACTAAAATAATAAATTCGGAGTAATTCTACCACATGAAGAAATCCAAGTAATGTAATAAAAAAGAAATGCTTCTAATCAAACTTTAACATTGTGGAAATCCTTGGTTCTAACTAATCATTGATCCCATATCTAACTTAGGATGTTCAACGGATTTGGAAATATCCTCAATGCCATCACCATATTCAATATTTTTCTTCAAGTATTACATCCTCTTATGTGGGGTCATTGATTTAGATATTTTACAATACAACAAATTAGACCTTGCAATAACATAATCATTTCCTCTTTGAAGTTGTGTTGTATTAGAAGTTTTTTGCCAAATAGTTATGCAATCCATTTCTCATGAAAATTTGACTACACATGTTGTGGAAGGTCAATTCCATCATCATTGGTGGATCCATGAGAAGGTGCTTTTTCAGTCATAACCTTGAAAATAAATACACCATAGATGTAAACATGAAATTTTGTGAGCATCGATGAGTTTGGAGCTCTATATTTGACAATTCTATTGGCATATGAATTTTAACTCACTAACTTAGCAAGACCCAAAACTAAAACACCAACATTGTATTCCTTGGTGAGAAGAATGTTGGAAGACTTGATATTTCCACGAGAAATTTTTGTGCCTCTAGGCATGTGAAAGATAATGATGGTGTCTCATGATGTGTTAGTGACAATTCAAACATGGGAAAACAACAATATGTTAACTTCAAGGGATTATTCAAGGTACTTATACAATGAATTTGGATATGGTGTAAAAAGATGAAACATAGGAAATTGAATTAGATTTTGGAATATACAACTTTTATTCATAGATATTGTGAATAACTATGTGAAATTTGAGTTTTCTAAGAGTGGTATGTTATTTTTATAGAAAAATATAAGGTATATGTCTCCTCTAGTGTGGGTGTTGAGTACCTTAGAGATGAAAATTCCTTTCAAAAACTTGTATAATTGTAGAGAACCCATTGTTCTAGTGTAGTGTATTTTTTGAAAATTCATAATATTGATGTTATATTTTTTTTAATTATGAAAATCAATATATCATTGAAATTACAATGCCTTCCATTAGTGTAGGATACGAGGGTCTTAACATTATCAAAATGGTTTCCATTGTTTTTAGAACATAGATATCGGTGGAACATCCCACTTTGGTGCACTGAGTGAACTTGTTCTTAGAGGACACTTGCTTGCAAGTGATCCAGATTATTATGCTAATAAAACATTTGATTTTGATTATGAGGTGTTATGGATTGATGACATGGTTTAACTGCATTGACATAGATAGGTGCTATTGACTCGATTTTACTGAGTGTGTAGGATTTTGGCCCTCGAGGATGCATAGGCATCGATTGAACCCCTTGGACTCCAGATCGAGTCAGGGAGTGTACCATTGGGGTTTGATTGTTTTACTATGATATTAGTGCATCTGATTAGATGATATGATATGGATATATTCTGACATGATTTGTTGATGATGCAGGCTGATGATAACTTGCCTACCAAACTCACATGTGGAGTAAATGGGTCATGCACAACTACCAGATATGTTGAGGGAGAGTTGTGGACAACAACCCTGCCACAACCTACTAGCACTTTTGTTGTGGCTCGAATTGTAGGTTAACGTATACCTATTTCGAGAGGGCCCGCGATGCCGTGAGGGCAGACTACGATAGTCGCTCACGATGATTCTAAGGGGCGCGCAATAAGGCGGGGGGCCTTATTCCTTAGAGGCCCTTAGTCTCCCACAAGTTCACCTGGCAGAGTATTGACTCCACGGGTTATTGATGTCTACCAAGTCATTCAAGAGGCGAGTGGCACCCTTGGAGTATGTAGTGCATCTTGAAGGGCACATCACGCAAGGGAACAGATGAGGCGAGTGGCACCCTTGGAGCACCTAGTGCGTCCTAAAGGGCACATCGCATTGTTGATGATAGAGGAATGAATCTAGATGGGCCTCAGGATGAATAACGTGTTAAGTATAATTAAAACAAATTCCCTAATTAAATTTTGCCTAGTACAAAAATTTAAGGTCTAAGTCTAAATTACACTAGTGGTAAATTTTGTCTTTCTATATAAAAAAAAATAATAAAAAAAATAAAAAAAACATAAATGATAATTATCATCTTCGTTAAATCTTGTAACACGAAGGGAGTAAGATTTAATTTATTCATAAAAAAAAATTAAAAAATGTTGAAATAAAATTTGAAAAGGGAATTAATTGTTTTATTATTTTTTAAATTATATTAATTAAAAGATAAAAGGGAAAAAGGGTTAAATTCCACACCTATCTTTTTGAGTTCTAATTAAAAGGGGAAAGAGGGAAAATCTAAAATTTTAGGAAACTACGAAAAGAGGTAAACATAGAAAGGGAAAAAGGGGAACATAAGGGAAAAAGAAGAAGGTCAAACTTAGTAAAGCATCTACCATTTAAGAGCTTTCTAATTTAAACTGAACTAACAATTTAATAAAACAAAAAGTTATTAAAACCTGTAAGAGAATTTGGGGTCACCTAAGAGTGATTCTAGGAGTAACTCTAGGTGGGTGAGGGAAATAAAGATAATTAATTAATTAAAGAAGTTAATTTATGGAGGAATGAAGGGGATGGGTGACACTTGTACGGGGATGAATTTTTAGTAATTTAATTCTAAAAACTTAACTAAAAGAGAATTTTTGGAAAGTAAGGAACCACAAAACTCTATATAATGAAGGGAGGTGATGGAGGTTGGATCATCTTCTGTTTGTGTAAGGTTATGCTGCAGAAATATCTACTTGACTGATTTAACTTGTGGGAGTTGGGATACACAGCTCGGTGAGGAGTGGTAGCTCGGCCTTGCGAGGCGAGCTGGGAGCTAGTCGAAATCTCTGGATTGTGTGTGTGTGGCCCCTTTGCGGCTTGGGGGGATAAGGGGGAAGAAGAGTACCCATAACATTGGCTGGGAGGTATCGGTGAAGTCTCGTTGGTCGACGAGTGAGAGTTGCTCGGAACACGTGGGGCATCATTCTGAGCGGGCGATCAAGCAATGGTATGCTCTCTTCATTTTTGTATGGTAGAATGTATTAGGACTTATGCTTGGATCTTCTTATTTAATGGAGAAGTAAACTGATGTTTTTTTAAATTGATGACTGAAACCTTTCTTAGCCTAGCTCGATGATAGGTTGACTCCCATGGGTTCTTTTCCCCACACATCTTGACCACCTTGCTATGTTGTTTTTGACCTTGAGGTTGTTTAGCCTTCATCCCTAGCTCACCAGTCCTCGCCTAAGCAGTTGGCCAGGTGCCTGATCTACGGTCGTCCCCTTAGCGTTAAAAGACCTATGGATCTCAACACCCTTATTTTCTGTGTGAGGATGATGAAGCGAAGGACGAACCTATCAGTCGTCTACCTCTATTGCTGTCCTTGCTTTATTGTTTGACTTGCACCTTCCAGTACGATCTCTGCATATGGATTATCTTGCTTCCTTGTTGTTTATTTTTCTGTGCCTTGACTGATAGAGTCCCTGCGATCCTTTCGATGAGTTATCCTTATGGCTCTTACTGTTGTCAGCATTTTTATATTGGTATCCCGAGATGTAAAAAGTATTTAACTTCAATCCACATTTTGTTTCTTGTTGGATTGACTTGTTTTTATTACTTCTACGATTGTCATTAGTTAATGGATGTAAAATTATTACTTCAACGATTGTAATTATTTAATAGATTTTCACTAGCGATTTCCCTTACATCCTAGCAGTGATTATTCCTTGGGTGCCTGCAATTTGTTGCATGCATTTGGATGCAATTGTTATTGTCTAAGATTGGTTAGAGTGTTGTTGGTTGCATGTGTTGTGAAGTGGTGTTGACAACATTGGGTAGTAGGTTGTGTTGGTTTATTGTAAACAGTTGATACATAAACGATGGCTGAGAATAATAATTAGTGACAACAATCCTGTACAATTAGCGTGACTGCGATAATGATATTATTGAAAACAAAATGAAACATACAATAGACAACGAAATTGTTATCTTATAGAAAGATAAATTATTATGTTTGTAGACGACAAGGTTCATTATTTCTTAGACGACAATTTTCTTTTATAGCCAACGTTTTTATCTTTGGTATTCAAAGATAATGATTTTTATATAATGTGGGTGAGATAGAGGCACAGTATCTAAGGCGTGTCCGAGATATATCTATGGGAAACAAATTCTATGTGTAATGGGTGACAACGCCCTCCTTGTATTCACTTCTGTTGCATTATCCTGTTTAACTTAACAACCATTTTATTGTTAAGAAAACAAGAATTTTATTTACTTGCTACTGTGGTATTATAGTTGCCTTGTATTTTTACATTTAAACTCCACAGTTGTTAGATTGGTTTGGATAGCAATTTGTACCTATACTTAGGACCAATGATTTTTAGGTATAGCTGGCAGTGTTGGTCCCGACTCACAAGACATAGTGCTATTTATTTTAACCCTCAGATTTGTTTTTAGACAGCATGAATCCTTGCTCCTGGTTAGTTCCCTTCTAACATTTCAATCCATCCAATGAGAGCTAGCTGGTAATTTGACTGCACCAAATGTCTTCTATAGGCAGAAAATTTTTGGTAAGTTAGCGTTACCCTTCTTCGGTGAAACATGGTGATTTTTCCAGAGAAAAACTCGAGGAATGCTAGGCATGACAACAACATCCTTGCTCACAATTTTTCCTCAAGATTTTTGCTCACTGTTTGGCGGATTACTCTTCAAGGTTACCTGCAACCTTCCTGACATTTGACTGCATTTACAGTGCATTCTAGTTTTGGGCCACATTTTCTGTCACTTGGCTGCATGGCCTCTGCTCTTCGCACTGCTACTTGCATGCCTTTGAGTTTATTAGCTTATCATGCATGAAATATCGAAGTTCTCCTTAGTGTTGCTGGATTGAAATTGTAACTTGAGTGCTAGTATGCCTCCGTTTTTGGGAATCCATTGTTAAAATGGATCACACCTTTTTCCTTGCTAGGGATATATTTTTTATTAACTCAATTTCAATGACTAACACTCTTTTGGTGCCTAAAACTTTTGTTTCCTTTGAAAATATCTTAATCAGTTCCTTTTCATCTAATACGAATTTTTTCATAATCGGTTTTTGCTATGTCCTTTGTCATAATCAACACCTGAAAGAGATTCTCTTGAGTTTAATGATGTTTCCATTTAATGATCTACTTTGTTGTAATCACTTAATATCTCAATAAAACAACTTGTTTAACCTTGAGGGTTGAGATTTAAAGGAATACCATGTGTAATGAGGGATACCCACTCTTGTTGGTGGAATCCTTCATTTTAGCTTAAAGAAAGGAGGCCATCTTTATCTAGTGGATTCTTACTTAGTTCCTTCCAAAGGAAAACCTCAAGGAATTTTGGAGTATTGACTCATAGAGTTTTTAAATCCTTTGGAGGGATTATGAACCTTAGCTCAATCAGATTCTCTAGATACATTTTTCCTTTACGGGATGCACTTGGAGAAGGTAGGGCTGTTTCAAGACTTGGAGGGCATATGCTTGTTGAGAAACAAAAGAAGAAAAGAAAAGGAAACTTTGAATCCATTGAGGCCTTAAGTTTATCCCTTAAAGATAGTAAAAATCTCAGTTGGGTGTAGTTTGGGATGGTGGTGAGGAATGTTGTTATCCTCCCCACCCGCATTCAATTCCTTAATTGTGTAGTTCAAAACTCTTAATTGTTTAACCAGGTAACTTCTATTCCAGAAGAAACAAAAAAAATGTTTCTCTTTTTGCTTCGCTTTTAGTCGTAACGTCGTTGGTGTTTCACATGGTATCAGAGAAGATTCAACCCTACGACTATGGATCACCAGGCTTTCCATTGCAATAAACCCTTGAGTTTTAACCCTTGCATTAATGGAAAACCTTAGCGTGTCCTTGTGGGATCGCATTTAGAGGATGCCTAAGAGGTTCATGACATGGTTCCATGGAAGGAGGTGCAACACCTCCATAAGTTCTCGCACCCTTGGATTCAAACCCCCCAAAGAGGAAGAACCAATCCTTGGGTTGGATTCAGTTGTTGTTAGGGATGATGATGGTTTGACAAGGCCCTTCCAGTTTTTATAGAAGGACCCTGATTCACCATCGGTACTGAGTTGAGGCAAGGGCACCTGTACCCCAGAGGGTCCACAACACGCCCTAGAAAGTATCATTTTCTTCCACCAAGGACAATAGAGAGTTGAGTTCTCGCATCCATGAGTGTCATGAACAATGGTGCCATCGAGGTATGGTTGTAGAGGAAGGCGTTATGCTTCACGCTTTGCATTTATGACCTCCAGTGTAAAGGTCCACGTGGTGGTATTTCAACTAAAGGGGAGCGCTCTTCTATGGCGGAAGACGCTCCTACCACTTTTGAACATGATTGTAGATGACGTGCCATGGGAATGGTTCCAAGAGCAGTATATTTTTGAGGAATTCATTGAGCGTCATCTCAACGAGTTCGACGCCTTGCGGCAAGTCAGTCACATGGTGCCCGAGTGTGAAGCCATTTTAGAGTGTTTATGTATGCTCTGCATCTTTTCCCAGAAACTTAAGGTCAACAAGTTTGTATTGGCCTTAGCGTTAGGATTTAGCTTCTACTTCTGGTACTAGGATTACTGGACCGAAGAAGGTGTGTGGGGTTGTGGGGAGCCACATCACCGGCATCATTGCCTAGAGGAAGGGGCTGGAGCATCTGGATCAATCATACCCACTACTGTGGGAGTTTGGGAAAGGCTCATCGGATTCTTGTAATGGTGAATAACTGCCAGGAAGATCACCCGTCAACTATGCTCTATATGTTAGGTAGCATTACTGACTAGACCCTTAGACTTGATAGATCCCACTGATATCGAGAGTTTCAATCCTGGTACAATGCTAAAGGATTAAGGAAAAGACAACCGAACATGATGAGTTTAGATTTGAAAAGACGGCTTCGTGAGCCAAACAGAAGGTTGGAGGAAAGGTTACGGGCCTGCCCTTAACCTGGGAGAGTTGTCACCAAGGCCGGCCTGTATGTCATGATCTTAGGATCTTATGACATCGTGATTGGTATGGACTGGTTGGAATCGCATGAGGCGATACTTAACTGTAAGACAAAATGGTTGAGATTGGTCGATGACGAGGGACATAGATGTGTGATTGTAGGATGGAACCAGGGAGTTTCCATGAGGTTCATTTCTTCCTTGCAGCTTTGAAAGAGCATGGGCAAGGGATGGGAGTAGCGAAAGGTCTAGAACACCTTCCGGTGGTGAGAAAGTTTGCAGACATCTTTCCGGAGGAGTTACCTGGGATGATGTCGAAGAGGGAATCCGAGTTTACAATAGACCTAAAACCAGGGACTAAACTGATAGCAAGAACACCTTATCGGATGTTGACCCCGGAGTTACAAGAGTTGAAAATGCAACTGGAAGAGTTGTTGGACCTGAGACTAATACGTCTGAGCATGTCACCGTGGGGTGTGCCTGTTATTTTCATACGAAAGAGGGATCGATCGTGGAGGATTTGCATTGACTACCGTCAATTGAACAAGGCCATGATCAAGAATCAATATCTGTTTGTCGAGGATTGATGTTGTATTCGACAAAATGAAGGGTGCGGCGATGTTCTCTAAGATCGATTTGCGATCAGGGTATCACCAGTTATGGATCAAGGAGGATGACATCCCTAAGACTGCCTTAAGACAAGGTTTCGAAATTACGATTTTACTGTCTTACCATTTGGACTGATAAATGCCCCAGGGGTATTTATGAGTTTGATGAATGGGGTGTTCCGCGATTACTTGGACAAGCTCATCCAAGTATTCATTGATGATATTTTGATCTACTCTCGGACGATGAAGGAGCATGACAGACACTCGCACTTGGTACTATAGTGTTTGTGAGAGCACAATTTGTATGGGAAGTTGTCCACATGGTCATTTTTCACTACTTAGGGCATGTCATCTTTGGCGAAGGCATCGTCGTGGATCCAACAAAGGTCGAGGCTATCATGGAATGGCCTACATCAAAAATTGTCCCAGAAGTGTGTAGCTTCATGGTTTTAGCAGGATACTATCGATGGTTCGTCGAGGGGTTTTTGAAGATAGCAAGTCCTATCACAAAATTACAGAAGAAGAACAAGAAGTTTATTTCGATCGAGAAATGCGCGGAAGCATTTTGGAGGCTCAAGGAGTTGTTGACAACAACATTGATACTAAAGGTCCTGGACATGGACGTGGACTTCTTGGTATGCAATGATGCATCCAAGGAAGGCTTAGGCAGAGTCTTGATGCAAGGTGGATGAGTGATCACTTACATTTCGAGGAAATTGAGAAGGCATGAGGAGAACTATGAGACACATGATTTGGAGTTGTTAGTCATCATATATGCCTTGAAGGTTTGGAGACACTACCTCGTTGGAAAAAAATTTAAACTAAGGACTGACCACTATGGACTACAATGCATCTTTATGCAAAGCGACCTGAACGCATGAAAATAGCGTTGGTCAGAATTGCTTAGCGAGTACGACTTCGAGATTACTTACATAAAAGAAACAGTGAACCGAGTGGTAGTTGCATTGAGTCGGAGACCATGCTTCTTTTCAGTGTTGCCTCTTCAGACGAATCTACGTGAAAGGATTCTAACTTTACAGTGTGATAATGACTGGTACAAAGAGGTCGAGGGTTTTATTGGACAAAACACAATGATGGTACCAAAATTTGAAGTATTTTCTTTTGATAGCAATGGTTTATTGAGGTTTAAAAATTGGATTTGCGTACCATCGAACGATGAGTTGAGGAGCTTGATCCTGATAAAGGCTCATAGAGCATCTTACAAGGCTCAACCAGGAGTCACGAAGATGAGGGAAGACCTTAAACCCTTATTCTTCTGGAAGGGAGTGAAGGTAGATATAGTCAACTATGTGGCTAGATGTCTAGAATGTCAGTAGGTGAAGGCTGAACATAGACACCCAGCAGGGTTATTACAACCACACGCTATTCCAAATTCGAAATGGGAGGTTATTTCGATGGATTTTATTGATGGATTGCCACTGATGACAAGGAGACATGGCTCGATTTTCGTTGTAGTAGACACTCTGACAAAGAGTGGTCATTTTATTCCTTTGCATATGACGTATCAGGCACCTGACATAGCTAGAGTTTTCATCAGTGAGATTGTGAGGCTACATGGTGTGCCTAAGAGGATTATATTCGATTGAGGATCGATGTTTACTGGACGATTTTGGACGAGTTTCCAAGAGGCCTTGGGAACCCGACTTAAATTTAGTATTGTGGATCACCTGGAGACAGATAGGAAAATCAAATGAATGAACCAGACCTTAGAGGACATGATGCGCTTGTATGTGATGGACCAACATAAGCATTGGGGGGAATTCTTACCACTGGTAGAATTCACTTATAACAACAGTTACCAGAGCACCATGTAGATGGCGCCTTTCGAGTTTCTTTACGGGTGACCGTGTTGGACGCCTTTGAGTTGGGATCAACTTGAAGATAGGGTCTGGGTGGGACCAGTAGTGATCCAAGAAATGGAAGAGAAAATGCAAGCAATAAGACAAAGGATTAAAGAAGCGCAGGATCGACATAAGAGTTATACCGGTGTGAATTGTGTCGACCATAGTTGCGAGGTTGGTGATCGAGTCTTCTTGCGGGTTAAACTACATAAATGTTCGATCAAGTTTGGGAAGGGAGCTAAACTCTCTCCTAGGTTCATTGGACCTTTCGAGATTATGGAGAGAAAGGGGCCCATGGCCTATCGACTAGCCTTTCCTAATTCTTTGAGGCATATGCACGATGTTTTTCATGTATCTGTCTGAGACATTATGATTAGTGATCCTAGATGTGTTTTGTCTTGAGCACCTTGCGGGTGTCGGATGAGGGTGCGCTCGTGGCTGAGCTGAGCTGCATATTGGATCATTGCATTCGATAGCTACGATGTCGAACATTAGATCAGGTCAAGGTTCAGTGGGACAACTATAGTCTGCACTCGGCGACCTGGGAGGACACATATGATATGTGCCAACAGTTTCCATTTTTGTTGATAGATAGACTTATGATACTATGATACACTTATTCGACATTTTTACTATGAAACTTCAGTACGAAGTTTGGACCAAGAGGGGGTGTATGTAACATCCCGGTCTGGTGCACTGAGCGAACTTATTCTTAGAGGACACTTTCTTGCAAATTATCCAGATTATTATGCTATTAAAACATTTGATTTTGATTATGAGGCGTTATGGGTTGATGACATGGTTTAACTGCATTGACATAGACTTGTGCTATTGAGTCGGTTTTACTAAGTGTGTGGGATTTTGGACCTCGAGGATGCAGAGGCATTGATTGAACCCCTTGGACTCTGAATCAAGTCAGGGAGTGTACCATTGGGGTTTGATTATTTTACTATGATATTAGTGCATCTGATTAGATGATATGATATGGATATATTCTGACATGATTCGTTGATGATGCAGGCTAACGATAGGTTGCTGACCAGAATCACATGTGGAGTAAAGTGGTCATGCACGAATACCAGAGATGTTGAGGGAGAGGTGTGGACAACAACCCTGTCACAACCTACTAGTACTCCCACCATGGCTCGAACTGTAGGTTAACGTATACCTAGTTTGAGAGGACCTGCGATGCCGTGAGGGTAGACTGCGACAATCGCTCACGATGATTCTAAGGGGTGTGTAATAAGGCAGGGGGTCTTATTCCTTAGAGGCCCTTAGTCTCCCACAATTTCACCTAGTGAAGTATTGACTCTAGGGGTTATTTATGTCTACCAAGTTAGTCAAGAGGCGAGTGGCACCCTTGGAGCACGTAATGCATCCTGAAGGGTATGTCGCGCAAGGGAACATGTGAGGTGAGTGACACCCTTGGTGCACCTAGTGCATCCTGAAGGGCACGTCATGTTGTTGATGATAGAGGAATGAACCTATATGGCCTTAGGATGAATAACATGTTAAGTATTTTTAAAACAAATTCCCTAATTAAATGTCGCCCAGTACAAAAATTTAAAGTCTAAGTCTAAATTACGCTAGTGGTAAATTTTGTCTTTCTATAAAAAAAAATAATAATAATAGTAAAAATAAAAACAACATAAATGTTAATTATGATCTTCATAAAATCTTGTAACACGAAGGGAGTAAGAAATTTAATTTATTCATAAAAAAAAATAAAAATTGTTGAAATAAAATTTGAAAAGGGAATTGATTGTTTTATTATTTTTTAAATTATATTAATTAAAAGATAAAAGGGAAAAAGGGTTAAATTCCACACCTACCTTTTTGAGTTCTAATTAAAAAGGGGAAAGAGGGAAAATCTGAAATTTTAGGAAACTAGAAAAAGAAGTAAACATAGAAAGGGAAAAAGTGGAACATAAGGGAAAAAGCAGAAGGTCAAACTTAGTAAAGCATCTACCATTTAAGAACTTTCTAATTTAAACTGAACTAACAATTTAATAAAACATAAAGTTATTAAAACCTGTAAGAGAATTTGGGGACACCTAGGAGTGATTCTAGGAGTAACTCTAAGTGTGTGAGGGAAATAAAGATAATTAATTAATTAAAGAAGTTAATTTATGGAGGAATGAAGGGGATGGGTGACACTTGTACGAGGAGGAATTTTTGGTAATTTAATTATAAAAACTTAACTAAAAGAGAATTTTTGGAAAGTAAGGAACCACAAAACTCTATATAATGAAGGGAGGTGATGGAGGTTGGATCATATTTTGTTTGCGTAAGGTTACGCTGCAGAAATATCTACTTGACTGATTTAACTTGTGGGAGTTGGGATACCCAAATCGGTGAGGAGTGGTAGCTTGGCCTTGCGAGGCGAGCTGGGAGCTAGTCGAAATCTCTGGATAGTGTGTCTGTGGCCCCTTTGTGGCTCAGGGGGCTAAGGGGGAAGATGAGTACCCCTAGTATTGGCTAGGAGGTAATGGTGAAGTCTCGTCGGTCGACAAGTGTGAGTTGCTCGGAGCACGATGGCTTCTTTTCCCCGCATGTCTTGACCACCTTTCTATGTTGATTGTGACCTTGAAGTTGTTTAGCCTTCGTCCCTAGCTCACCAGTCCTCGCCTAAGTAGTCGGCCAGGAGCCTTATCTACGGTCATTGCCTTAGCGTTAAAAGACCTATGGATCTCAACACCCTTCTTTTCTGTGCGAGGATGATGAAGTGAAGGATGAACCTATCGGCCATCTACCTCTATTGTTGTCCTTGCTTGATTGTTTGAATTGCGCCTTCTAGTACAGCCTCTGTGTATGGATTATCTTGCATCCTTGTTGTTTATTTTTCTGCGACTTGACTAATAGAATCCTTGTGATCCTTTCGATGAGTTATCCTAATGGCTCTTATTGTTGTCATCATTTTTATATTGGTATCTCGAGATGAAAAAAGTATTTAACTTCAATCCACATTTTGTTTCTTGTTGGATTGACTTATTTTTATTACTTCTTTGATTGTGATTAGGTAATGGATGTAAAATTATTACTTCAGGGATTGTAATTATTTAATAGATTTTCACCAACGATTTCCCTTACATCCTAGCAACGATTATTCCTTGGGTGGTTGCGATTTGTTGCATGCATTTGGCTACGATTGTTATTGTCTAAGATTGGTTACAACGTTGTTGGTTGCATATGCTGTGAACCGGTGTTGACAGCATTGGGTAGTAGGTTGTGTTGGTTTATTGTAAACAGTTGATACATACACGGTGGCTGAGAATAATATTTAGTGACAACAATCCTCTACAATTAGCATGAATGCGATAATGATATTATTGACAACAAAATGAAACATACAGTAGTCAACAAAATTGTTATCTTATAGAAAGAGAAATTATTATGTTTGTAGATGGAAAGGTTCATTATTTCTTAGATGGCAATTTTCTTTTATAGCCAATGTTTTTATCTCTGGTATTCAAAGATAGTGATTTTTATATAATGTGGGTGAGATAGAGACACAGTATCTAAGGAGTGTCTGAGATATATCTATGGGCAACAAATTCTATGTGTAATGGGTGACAACGCCCTCCTTATATTCAGTTCTATTACATTATCCCGTTTAACTTAACAACCATTTTATTGTTAAGACAACAAGAATTTTATTTACATGCTACTATGGTATTATAGTTGCCTTGTATTTTTACATTTAAACTCCACATCTGTTAGATTGGTTTGGATAGAAATATGTACCTATACTTAGGACCAACAATTTTTAGGTATAGCTGGCAGTGTTGGTCCTGACTCATGAGACACAGTGTTATTTATTTTAACCCTCAGATTCATTTTTAGACGCCTTGAATCCTTGCTCCTGGTTATTTCCCTTCTAACATTTCAATCCATCCAACGAGAGATAGTTGGTAATTCGACCGCACCAAATGTCTTCTATAGGCAGAGAAATTTTGGTAAGTTAGCATTATCCTTCTTCGGTGAAACGTGACGATTTTTCCAGAGAAAAATTCAAGGAACGCTAGGCCTGACAGCGACATCCTTACCCACGATTTTTCCTTAGGAGTTTTTCTCACTCTTCGACGAATTACTCTACGAGGTTACCTATGACATTCCTGACATTTGACTGCATTTACAATGCATTCTATTTTTGGGCCGCGTTTTCTGTCACTTGGTTGCATGGCCTCTGGTCTTCACACTGCTACTTGCATGCCTTTGATTTTATTAGATTATCGTGCATGAAATATCGAAGTTCTCCTTAGTGTTGCTATATTGAAATAGTAACTTGAGTGCTAGTACGCCTCCATTTTTGGGAAACCATTGTTAAACTGGATCATGCCTTTTTCCTTGCTGGGGAGATATTTTTTATTAACTCGATTTCGGTGACTAACACTCTTTTTATGCCTAGAACTTTTGTTTCCTTTGAAAATATCTTAATCTGTTCCTTTTTCATCTAATACAAATTTTGTCATATTTGGTTCCTACTATGTCCTTTGTCATAATCAGCACCTGAAAGATATGCTCTTAAGTTTAATGATGTTGTCGTTTAATGCTCTACTTTGTTGTAATAACTTAATCTCTCCTCAAAGCAACTTGTTTAACCTGGAGTGTTGAGATTTAAAGGAATACCTTGTCTAATGATGGATACCCACTCGGGTTGGTGGAATCCTTCATTTTAGACTAAAGCAAGGAGGCCATATTTATCTAGTGGATTCTTACTTAGTTCCTTCCATAGGAAAACCTCAAGGAATTTTGGAGTATTGACTCATAGAGTTTTTAAATCCTTTAGAAGGATTATGAACCTTAGCTCAATCAGACTCTCTGGATACATTTTTCTTTTAGGGGATGCCCTTGGAGAAAGTAGGGTTGTTTCAAGCCTTACAGGGCATACACTTGTTGAGAAACAAAAGAAGAAAAGCAAAGGAAACTTTGAATCCATTGAGTCCTTAAGTTTATCCCTTAAATATATTAAAAATCTCAGTTGGGTGTAGTTTGGGATGGTGGTGAGGAATGTTGTTGTCCTCCCTATCCTCCCCACCCACGTTCAATTCATTAATTGTGTAGTTCAAAACTCTTAATTGTTTAACCAGGTAACTGCTATTCTGGAAGAAACAAAAAAAATGTTTCTCTTTCTGCTTCGCTTTTAGTCGTAACGCCGGGGGTGTTTCAATTGGTCTCTTCTAGTGTAGAGTATAACTCATTTTAGAAATTGTTAGGCTATAAAAATGTTATAATAGAAATAAAAGAGGTATGTATTCTAGGATTTTGATATATGAGAAGCAAAAATATATTAAAAATAGTAAAAATTATTAATTAAAAAAATAAAACTATATATTTGGAATCTACATAGTTGGCTCTATCTATGTCTATAGTTTCATCAACAACATATTTCTATAGCCTAAAAAAAAAACATAAAATACAGAGATATAGAGAGGTATTCATAAAAATGAAGGATTTTATCTATTTTCATACCAAACTACTAGGATTTTCATCCTGAACCAAAATCTAAGGCAAATAAGTCAGCATACATGCATTAAATTTGTCATTCTGTCCCAAAAAAATTATAATTATAAATAACATGTGTGTGTGTGTTCCCAAGAACGCTCGGAACTATAGGAACACACACACACTTATAATAACACGCATGCACTCATATTTCCTAGTATACTTGTTTTCATACCCCCCTCTCTCTCTCCCCTACATCTAACCCTCTATCTCCATTACTCTTAATCCCCCTCCCTCTCTCTCCCCCACTGTCCCCCTATCCCTCTCTCTACCNCCCCCCCCCCCCCCCCCCCTCTCTCTTTAAGCCCCCTCTCTATCTCCTTGTCACACTCCTATACATGGTAATACCTACACATGGAAAGGCATATTGTTACACATTATTTTCATCATCCCTATGACCGTTAATGATGTAAACCTATCTATTTCCTTCAGAGGGGTTAGTGGCCCGAGTTCCTGAAGAAAGAAGAGAGAAGAACTTTTCCTGAGAAAATAAGTTGCATTTTCCTTTATGAAAACCCTATTAAAGATGATTTTCGCATGTTGCACTATGGCTAGGGTGCGAGAATGCCTAATTCTCATAGCTTGCACCATAGTTGGGTTGTGAGGGGTTCACAGGTTTCTCTATAAGCAGGGTGCGAGAATGCTCATATGTGGGAAAAACAAGCATCTTCTCGATGCTTCTAGAAGGAGAAACTTCCATGGTGAGGTGGCATCTGAATGGTTTGGATCTTACTTGCTTTCATGATTTCTTGGGATCACCCTAACTGCCTCACCTTATCCTCTTTAACTTATAAAAGGAGAGGAGATCTCATGGAGAAAGTTGTCTTGGATGAGATTAGCTTTTTGGATTAGCTTGGATTGGATTGAGCTTTGGAGATTATTAGCTTGGCTAGATGAGCCACTTTGTCAAGATAGATTGTGAATATTATCAGATTGATGCTCTCAGAATTCTTGGAGTGGAAGTGTGTGGGGAACGAGGGATAGTTGGAAGGGACCTTACGACATCAAGGGCATGGTTGTAATCTCTCTTTCACATTTAATATGATACAATAATATGATTCTTTCCTATAAAGCTTGTTGTGCTTTATTGTATGATTCCTTGATCACATACATAGGTTTATATTGAGTTTATGCTATTACTATCACTTTGGTTGGTTGTGTCATTTTGCAGGTTCATCATTGTATGAGCGTTGTAACGGAGCTAGGATGGTGATGGCAAGAGGAAGCAACACTTAAACGGTATGTCACCTATCCCTCTTTAGTTAGTAAATTCAGTATCTAAAACTTAAGGAAAGAATCATGTTCTGGTGTGTTTTGTTCTAGATCTAGGTGGATCTAGGGAGATCTATTAGTGTGTGCATATACCGATTTACCCTGTAACAAAATTGGTGACTCCACTGGGGAACATATTGTTTCCTAGTTAGTCTAGTTTCCCTTGCTTTGATTGTTTGTTTTCTAGTTTCTGAGTCTGTGGGAGATCCATCTAGACTCTGTGGATCTGAAAGTTCACTTATACTCTTTTGTCATTTTCCAAATTCTCTTTGATTTCAAGTAGTCTCGCACTGTACTGGTCTACATCCTGCGAAAACCCGTCAGTTTCGCACCCTACTGTGTAATTTAGTGCGACATGTTCGCACCCTACCTATGTCTAGCCTGCGAACTCCAATGATTTTTTCACTGCGTCTTATAGCTAGGCTATGAACCCATTTGAAATTTTTGTTTGGAATTAGGCTTTCCTATATTTTGATGCCCAGTTTTTTTTTGATCAGCTGGATTGAACCTTTGGAGCCTATATTGATCTCTTTACAGTTTGCTTGACATTCTTTGAGTTGCTTTTAGCCATCTTTGCTTTGTTTGGTTTTTAAGGATTAGTCTCTTTCTTTGAGTGTCTTTCAATTCCAAAGCCTGTGTTTTCTTTAGAATTATTTGGGGAAAGATCATATTTCTTCTAAATAGTTCTCTTTTAAAGAAAACTTTTAGTTTGAGTTTCTTTGTTTTAAGAAAGTTCATTATTGCTTTTAGTGAAATTTTTGAAACAAAAAGATTTAATTTCTTGATTTATATTGGATTGGGGGAATCCTTACATTTGAAGTAGCGGAATTTCATGATTCTTGGCATTTTTTGATCTTGCATAAATCGTGCATTGGTGTATAGTATCTTTTTCTCATTTCTTGAGAATCTTGATATTGTTGAGTTTAATATATTTTGGGACATTGTGTATATGGGAATCATAAATGTTTTCTCCTTCTCGTAGCATAGCTTTCATCGAAATGAAAAGATTGTATCTTCATCTCTTTGCATAACATTCGAGTCGGTCAAAACACCATATTGTCCATGCCATTTTCCTCTTGAGTATCAACAACCATAAAATAAAGTGCTTATAAAAATTGATTAGACATTTTTATATTTTCTGGTTGCAAACCTACATTAGATTAGTTGTAGGGCTTTGGAATAGGTGTGAAAGATAACTTTCCAAAGCTACAAAAAAACATAGAATCTTGCGTTAGGGAGCGATGAAATCCACTTATTACATTTTGTCCTAGGAAGCCCTTCTAACATAAGGGTCAATCACGAGGTCACATTGAGACTGACAGATTTAGTCACCCTGCTTTGTTGGTATTGGTGTAGAGGTTACGTGTATTATGGGGGTCACTTGAGAGGTATACCCACAATGATGAGTGGAAGTCTTTTAAGTTGATTTCAGGCTAGATACCCTGCCCTTGCATGTGGATTGGACTGCCAATTATTTCCCCAGGCACCACTGTAGTAATTGGTAACCTTAGTGGCCTATCTCTCTAGGTTCTTTACATGATGTGACTGTGGAGGGGAAAGTCTTCACGGTACCTTGAATCGATGTTGGCCAAACTCACTCGGGCTCCTTAGAGGGTATACCCACAATTATGTGTGGGAGCTTGAACCAGGGTGTAAGTCCGTTAAGCAGGTCATCAATGTAACTTTTCCACCCCCTCTATCTCATGGCCTTCTTACATTGTTCTCACGATGTTGGATTTCATCACCAACTAGTGTGGTCATTGTGAGAAGGTTTTGTTTGCTTTCTTGCTTACTAGATTTTTAATGTGTGTTGTTTGTTCTCCCTAGGGGAATCTAGATTGGATTTTTGTTTTTAATGGTGTTAGTTCCCGAAATGATCAATGAAGGAACCTCTGCTCCAGGGGAAAATTTTGTTTTTCCTTCTTACGAAAACATTGGTCCTCCTCCAATAGCTACTTTGAGCCTTCCAGGTCTCACAATTGGATTACCGGTATGGTTTTTTTCCACTCAGGTAATCCCGAATGCAGTAAGTGCTTCGGTCGTAAGCACTTCCCCCCAAGAGCATCAACCTCATGTTGATCCTTCACCTTCTTCACCAGTAAGGTCTTCTTCGCATTCTTCACTTGCAAGGTCGCCTTCCATTTCATCTTCTTCATCGAGTGAAAGTTCTAAAGCTATTAACCTGGTGAATAAGAAGAAGAAGAAAGATAAACAAGGGTCAAAACCTCCAACCATTATAAAACATGTTGGAAAACAACCAGTTACTGTTAATCATGTTGGGAGTGTTGATGATGTCAAGATCACCCAAACAACTCATAAACCCAAGTACCTTTGCAATATTTGTAAGGGTAGCCATCTTCTTAAGGATTTCCCTAGTCTATCCAAGGTTACAGAATTATGGTCTACACACCTTGACCAACCCATATCGTCATCCTGTAAACAACAAGTTGATGTCCTCCCATCAACTAGTCATGATACCCTTGGAAAGAAGAAAAGTAGAGTCAAGTTCCCGTGTATGTTATGCAAAGGTAGTCATCTAACTCACCTTTTCCCTTGTATAGACAAAGCATTAAAATTAATGGAAGAGATGACTGTTTCACATCCTTAACTTCTAGTTTCTTATCATAATTTTTCTCTCAACCCCACTATAGTTGATGGAATGATCACTCTGGACCCATCACCAGTTAATATGATTGATCATGTCGTCAATCTGGTCATGTCCTTAATTGAACCAGTTGACAAAGTGGTCGATCCTATCCCATATTCGGTCGATCCCACTCTCCCTTTAGAGAGTGTTAACAAAGTGGTTGATCCAATCCCATCCTCGGCCGATCCCACTCTCTCGTTAGAGAGTGAAACCCAAGCGGTCATTCTGTTTCCACTTGTCGACCCCATTCTCCCCTTGGAGAATGAAACCCAAGTGGTCGATCTGATCTCTCCATCGATCGATCCTACTCTCTCACTAGAGAGTAAACTTGATACTGCCCATGTCTTTCTCATTGATACATAATCTACAATGCCGGTGGGTATTCCTCCTTCTCCCATGAAACCCCATCTAGGTAATGAGGCCATCCTTTTTAATTGGGGTGTGCTAAGTGGACCTCGTCTTCCCTCTCACATTCCTTTCCAGATTACAGTGCAATTTTGTGGTTGGGGTGTTCCTCAGACGTTGATAGATGAAGGTGTGTCAGTTAGCATTTTTTCCTCTTTTTCTTGGCAAGATTTGGGTTGTCCTCAGCTTGCCCCGGTTACACAAAATTTGTTATCTTTTAATAGAAGAACCATTTAACCTTTAGGGACCCTTCCTTAGTTTCCTATAACTTTGTGAGGGAAAATTGTCTTTATTGATGTCATGGTCATCCAAGACCCCTTGGATTTTTCTTTACTCCTTGGGCGATATTATGTCTATGCCATGAAAGCTATTGTGTCTACTCTTTTTCATGTGATATCTTTCCCTCGCGATGGACGGGTTGTGACTATTGATCAACTTTCATTCGTTGACCCACCTGGATTGCCTCCCTGAATGGTTCTTATATGTAGATGGTATCACCCTCGCCACAGGTCAATTATGTGGCGTTGTCGCCCATGGATTCAACTTCTGATGACTTAGATCCAGTAGTTGACATGGTGATATCTTTGATAGGGTTGTTAGAGCATGATCTCTTTACTCCTGTCACGACCCTCAACATGGTGTCCTTCTAGAGTGTGTTTCTTCCTTCCAGCGAAGACCTCTTGGAAGCCATGACTGAGTTTTGTCCCTTGACATGGTGTCCTTCTGGAGCATTGTCCTCTTGGAATCCATGATCAAGAAGAGAGTCGAGGATAGTTTTTGTATCACTGAGGCAACCTCGTTAAAAATGAAACAAAGGTCTTTGAGCATGATTTTCTGATTTCAATCTCATTAAAAATGAAACCAGCTTTGACCATAGTTTTCTTCTTTCAAGTTCGTTAAAAAATGAAACCAACTTAGGATAGTTTTCACATATCTGTAGAAACCTCGTTAAAAAATGAAACAAAGCTTACGATCATAGTTACCGTTTCTGTGTCAAACTCATTAAAAAATGAAACAGTGGCCTAGGGATTATACCTAGAGTCATGAGCATAGTTCTTCTCCTATGTCAAGCTCATTAAAAAATGAAATAACTTCCCTCTCTCCGTTTGAGTCAAGTCTATTATTTGAAGCTTCATTTCATTTTCTTTTGCAGTTAAATGAAATGAATCTTGGGGGGCAATGCTTCTAGCCTATGGACTTCATATTGAAGTTGAGCCACTATCTTCTTAAGTTGGGGGATAAGTACCAACCATGCGTTGGGAAGTCAGAAGCATAGTTTTCTATGGTTCAAGATTGTGTAAAAATGAAACCACCTACCTCAAGCATAGTTTCCTCTGGTTCATGCTTGTGTAAAAATGAAACCAGGTCCAAGAATAGTTTTGTTTAGTTTTTAAGCTTGTGTAAAAATAAAATCTATCCCAAGCATAGTTTTGTTTTGTTTTAAAGCTTGCGTAAAAATGAAAACAATCTTGACCTTAGTATTTGTTCTTTCTCATGCTCATAAATACCTAAGAATAAGTTACTGAGCTTAGTCTTTGTTCTTTCTCGTGCTCATAAATACGTGAGAATGCAACCGAGTATAATTTTATCACTTTTTCAGACTCGTAAAGGTTATATGAAAAAGGAACCCACTGGAATTCCCTTTAAGCTATTTTCAGACTCTCTAAACATAAAAATATTGCCGAGAGACCTTATTCTTTTCACACTCGTTAAAGTATTTGAAGAAAAAATCTGTTGAGTGATAGTTTATCTCTTTTTCAATCTTATTAGGCTACTTTATGAAAAAGGAATTGAGAGAGTTCTCTTTAAGTGTTTTTTAGACTCTCAAAACATGAAAAACCACGAGTTTTCTATCTTTGGACTCGTTAAAAAAACATCGAAAGACCCTTTATGGGACTGAACCACTCCTTCCTAGGGTTCGTTAAATGTACTTTGAGGAAATCGTCTGAAGGATGAGCTTACATCAACAAGCATATGTTATCCTCCTCAAGCTTGTGTAAAAATAATGAGGTACTCGCCATAAATGGTGGGGGAAATTTTGGGAAAGGGATATACCTTCATATTTGTATTAGTGGCAGTAAGTGTCACTCTTGAACATGACACTCCCTATTTGTCATTTGGATCCGAGTTGGGAAATCCATTTGCCTCTTGTCTAACTTACTACAAGGTCATATCTTGGGTCATCTTTGAGTCAATGCTGCCAAGACCATTGTTGTGTCATTCATATGTTCAAGAGAAGTCCAAACAAGCCCTCCATTGAGTTGGCCATCTACAGTTGTCCATTCTTACCATGTCGGCCTTCCTTGTGTTTGTTTCAAATCATATTCTTACTTTGACTTACCCTCAAAATCTATTACTTATTTCATGTCATTGATGGGGGATACATCAAGGCCCTCCTGTGATGATACTTTTTCCGTCGACTCCAACTCATTATCCGGGATAAGACTTAGAAATCATTTAGTGCCTTAGAACCTGCATGCCTTAATGGAAGGTCTCTTCACTTTCGACAGTGGATTCACATCATTGGTCCCTAATCGATAGATTTCGCCGAATGTTCAACTTCAACTCATTTATTCACATTCGTTTGGATTGTACTTAGGTACCTTGGGATTCATTGAAATCAATGGTGATTTCCCTTGCACTTGTTAACGGTTTTCATCACTGATTGATAATCGAGTGGTTTCTACCATGTTTGACTTCGACACATGTAATAACATGGTTAGATTCTTACTTTTCAGACGACAGGATTGAAGACCCTGGGTCTTATCTTTTTGGCCCAGGCTGTGATGGAGTATTTATGATTTGTATTGACACATAGATCCACATTGTATGTCACATGGCTATGTCCTAATCTGCGTCTTCTAAACATATAGATCCACAGTGTATTCCTGGTGGCTATGTGGTGTTTTGGTGACATGGATCCATAGTGTATGTTTGGTGGCCATGACCTGTCATACTTGACGTGGATCTTCGCATGTCAACATTTATGCTCTGAGTCATTTGTATTCTGAGTATGGGAATGCCTACCTCAATGATGATATATTATTGTACTGTATTTCCTTGTTTGTTGGTAGGTTTCTGATTGACTGTTCCTTGTTCCCTATACACACTCGACAAAGTATTTCAGTTATCACTCTATTCTAACTTCATACTTTGGGGGGCTCTCTATTACACATTATTTTTTTCATCCCTATGATCGTTAATGATGTAAACCTATTTGTTTCCTTTAGAGGGGTCAATGGCCTGAGTTCCTGAAGAAATAAGAGAGAAGAACTTTTCCTAAGAAAAGTTGTATTTTCCTTTATGAAAACCCTATTAAAGATGATTTTCGCCTGCTGCACTATGGCTAGGGTTCAAGAATGCATGATTCTCGTAGGCTGCACCATAGATGGGTTGCGAGAGGTTTGCAGGTTGCTCTATAAATAGGGTGTGAGAATGCTCATACATGGGAAAAACGAGCATCTTTTCAATGCTTCTAGAAGGAGAAACTTACATGGTGAGGTGGCATCTGAATGGTTTGGATCTTACTCGCTTTCATGATTTGGTGGGATCATCCTAACCTCCTCACCTTATCCTCTTCAACTTATAAAAGGAGAGGAGCTCTCATGGAGAAAGTTGGCTTGGATGAGATTATCTTTTTGGATTAGCTTGGATTGGATTAAGCTTTGGAGATTGTTAGCTTGGCTAGATGAGCCACTTTGTCAAAATAGATTGTGAATATTATCATATCGATGCTCTCAGAATTATTGGAGTGGAAGTGTGTGGGGAATGAATGACAGTTGGAAGGGATCTTACGACATCAAGGGCATGGTTGTAATCTCTCTTTCACATTTAATATGATACAGTAATATGATTCTTTCATATAAATCTTGTTTTGTTTTATTGTATGATTCCTTGATCACACACATAGGTTTATATTGAGTTTATGCTATTACTATTACTTTGGCTTGTTGTGTTCTTTTGTAGGTTCATCATTGTATGAGAGTTGGAATGGATCTAGGATGGAAATGGCGAGAGGAAGTGACATTTAAACAGTATGCCACCTATCCCTATTTAGTTAGTAAATTCAATATCTAAAACTTAAGGAAAATGTCATGTTCTGGTATGTTTTGTTCTAGATCTAGGTGGATCTAGTGAGATCTGTTAGTGTTCGCATATACCGATTTATCCTATAGAACATATAAATACCTATACCTAGACCTTTCCTTTCCATGCTTCACACTCTCAAACCCACTCGTTTTCTATCTCCCCCCTCTTCCTCTCCCCCCTCCAACCCTCTCTCTTTGTATCTCCCCCCTACCCCCTTCCTTCTTTCCCTTTGTCCCTCCATCCCCTATTACCCACACCTCTATCTTACACCTCTCTCCCACCCTCTCTTTCTCCTCATTGTTAGTATCAATTTCACTCTCTCTCTGCCCCTCTTTCTATCTCTAAACCCCTCTCTGTATCTCATTGTATCCCCCACTTCCCCTCTCTCTCTCTCTCTCTCTCTCTCT
>ML786901.1:276680-288259 GCA_009831015.1 Picea engelmannii | reverse complement strand
ACAAGTGAGAAGATCACTTTAGGATTAATAGTTGAGACATGCATGTCAATGTGCAACCAAAGTGAAGGGATAAACAACAACCAATAGATTAAAATAGAAAAATAGAAAGAAAAGGGATTGTACAATATTTACTAGTGTCAAGAATGACTTAAGAAAAACATATTTTGATCATTTTGCCATTAACAAGGATATTTTTCAACTTCCCCATTGAATGATTGTAGAATATAGGTTGAAGGGCCAAGTTTTTTAGCAATCTGAAATGGTCCTAACCACAAATGTTGAAATTCAGTATGCTTTCCTTTTTCTTCACGAAATTTGTTCATTTCAAGACTAGATCACCTATCTAAAAATCTTTTTTGTCAATTGAATGCTTATCAAACCATTGTTTGATTATTGTTTGATGTTCATGAAAATTTTACTTGGTTTGCCACGTTCCTTCTCCAAATTAATTAATGCATCGATTCTCATTTTCATTTTAGAACATGGTTCCTCTTAGAAAGAATGAGCTAATTGTAGAGAAGGAAGAAATATATTGGGAGGTAGAATAACTTCCTTACCATAAACGAGGAAATAATATGAATTTCCTATTGATTTTCTAGGAGTTACTCTTTCTGCCCATAATGCAGTATAAAGTTGCTTATGCCAATTTCTTTTATGTTCATGAACAATTGTTTTAAGGATTCGTACTAGATTTTTATTAGTTGATTTTGTTAAACCATTCTCGTGAGGGTAATAATTTGCAAAGTATTTAACTGTAATCCCTTTTTATAAAGAAAATTCAGTTAATTTAAGAGATGAAAAATAAGATGCATTATAAAAAACTAAAGAGTTCAGAATGCCAAACCTAGAAATTTTAAATTGATTAAGGAAAGAGATCGCATGTTCTTCATTAAATTTCTTGAGGGGAATGGCCTCTGTCCAATGTGTAAAGTAATTTGTTGTATTCAGAATGTATTTATGAAATTATGTAGAATTGGGATTAATTTATCCAATTATATATAGGCCCCAATGTTCAAAGGGAGCTTCACCCTCCACAGGTTGCAATGGAAACACAAGTTTATTTTCTCTTCCAACTGTTTTTTGGCATAATCTGTATTTCTTGGCATATGGATAAACATCTCTAAACAATGTTAGCCAATAGCAACCAACCTTGAGAATTTTTTGAGTAGTTGTTTCTCCACCAAAATGTCCTTTGGTTGGTCCATCATGAGTTTGAGAAAACACCTTATCTGCATCAGGTTTTTTAAGACATCTTAGAAAAATGTTATCATAATTCTTCCTAAACAATGCTCCATTAATAAGCTTATATTTGGATGATTTTAACCTTAAATCTCTTATGTTCTAAAGATTCAAGACAGGAACAATGAGTCAAATAGTATTTGATATCATTATACCATGAAAAGGTAGGTGTTGGTACATATAAAACTTCATTTCTTCCCTCTAGTTCATTCTCCCAACTACTCTGATCACTTACCTAGAAATTTTCTGAATCATCCACTAACTTGCACAAACCTTATCCTCTTACAATTTTCATAGGTTTGATTTCAAGGTCATATTTATGGAGTGAGGTCATCCAATTTTCTCTTTTATCTCCCAATTCCTTTTGAACCAGCAAGTTTGCACTCGAAGGATGTGGTACAATGACCTTGGTATGTGACTTCAAAAGGTATGGGCGAAAGTGTTTCATTTCTTTGAAAATATCATAAGCTTGCTTATCAATATCGAGATATTTCAATTTTGTACCTTGTAAATTGGAACTCATGAAAGATATCAAGATTTCAGAACATTCTTCATTTTTCTAAGTCAAAATAGTTGCATAAGAGACACCAGATGCAAAATTATACAAAATAAATTCTTTCTCAAAATCTAGACTCATCAAAGTGGGATCTTGAACAATTGATTCTTTAATACTTTTGAAATATTATATTTCTTTTTCTTTTGACTTATACATAGAATTATTTTTAATCGTGTTTTGTAAAGGCTTAACTATTTCAACAAAGTTAGGGACAAATATCCTCACAAAATTTATTTTTCCTAATAAGGATTACATGCTTTTTTTTGTGAGGAAAATAAATTTGCAAAATATCCCTATTCCTCTCAGGATCTATTACAATCCCAAGTTTTGAAATAATGAAACCTAACATTTTACCTTTTGTTACCGAGAAAATTGTCTTCTTTGGGTTCAAGGAAATCCCATATCTTCTGCAATCAAAGACTTTCCTCAAATGATAAAAATTCTCATGTCTACTTCAATAATAGGCCATGATATCATCTAAATAAACAACCATCGATTTATTTATTAATCCCCTAAAGGCAATGTCCATGGCCCTTTGAAAAGTAGTACCGACATTGATTAAACCAAAAGGAATCTTCTGATATGTATAGGTTCCCCATCTAGTCCTAAAGGAAGTTTTGATATGATCTAGTTGTGAAACCAAGACCTAATTATAACTAGAAAACCCATCTAAAAAGGAAAACATTTCAAACCCAACTATTCTTTGCAAAATTTGTTCCATAGGTGGAACTAGGTAGTTATCCTTTTCCAAGGCTTTATTCAAATTCTGGAAAGCATTACAAATTTTGATGTACCTGTTCTTTTTCCTAAGTAGAACTAAATTAGAAACCCATTGTGAATGCCTAACTAGAAAAATAATCTTGGCCAGTAACAACTTGTTAAATTTTTTTTTATTTGAGGTTTTAGATTAGGGTGAATTTTCCTAAGTTTTTGTTGTACAAGTTTAGCATTATTTCTAGTGGGAATAACATGTTGGATGATTTTAGTGTCATAGACTTGGAGATCATCATAAGTCCATGCAAACATGTCCTTATATTCCTTGAAATATTTTATGGAAGCACTACGCTTTGAAGGAGAGAAATTTATTCATAGATTGATGTTTTGGGGATTTTGATTAGTGCCTAAATTTATTAACTCATATTTCATTGAGGAACTGCGGGTTTTACAATTCATTTTAATTTTGAATTTATCTTGCAAATCATAAATGTTTTCTAAACTAACTATTGCTTTTGGGATTTAGTTTTTTGTTTCTGAGAAATTATCTAGAGAAACTTCATTTATTTCTTGATTGTGTTGATCTTCATCAATGTAAAAATCTTTGAAGGTTCCTTCTTGTGTAAGGAACTTTATGATCTGGTCATCATCATCAAAGACCCTCCAATTTGTAACGTTGCTTGGCATCGAAGTCTTGAAAATCAATTCAACCAAAAAATTGTAAGGAGATAATTATGCTAAAGGAATTAATAGGGAAGAAACATTAGCAAGCATATCAGCTTCAACATTTAGTGTCTGAGGCATAGAGATAATGTCAACATCTTCAAAATAATCAATCAAATTCATTACCTCACGTTCGTAGTTCTTAAGGTGATTAGAAACACAATATATCATAGTCTTCACCTGTTTGATTACAATCGCCAAATCACCAATTTCCAAATAGTCTTCGTATATTTTTTTTAGGCCTTGAATAAGAACCTCATACTCTGCAACATTATTGGTGCAATCAGATCTAGTATACATGCTATCAAAGTTTTATTTCATGTTGGATCTTTGAGAACGCATTCAACACCAACACCTTCATTTGATTTAGAACCATCAATATACAAATCCCAACATTATTTCTTTTAAACTATATAAACATCTTCTAATTTAGAACAATCAGATTCAAGAACCTGGGTATAATGTAGAGTTTCATAATGCAAACCTGATTCAACAAAAGGTGAAGGCTCTGCAGGGAAATTATCGAAGAATAAGTCAATGAAAAAATTTCCCATTGTAGATTCTGTAAACATGATGGGTTCATTGGGATCATTCAAATCTGTGATAATATACTTCATGTGGTTTTCTCATTCTACCTTTATTTGATTTGGTTTACCATTAAAAGGTAACCAAAGATGTGACCAATTGATTGAGAAATAACCATATAGTTTTCTTGACCAATCCCTTCTTAAAAGTAAACCATATGCTTCGGGAAGGTCAAACATTATGATATTAATGATTTGATGAACTTTTGGATTCAAAGATAACCCGATAAAAAAACTTTTCAATTCTTATATAACTTTAACATTTGACCTATCCAATTGTACAGTTTGTATAAAAGACTTATTGGGCTCTATGTTTGGCTTCTTGCACATCGAATAAGGCATGACATTAGATGAAGCCCTTGAATCTAATAAATGGTTATGTACATTGCTGTTAAAAATATCAAAGGTCAAGAGAAAGGGAGGAGTATGTGAACCATATCTATCTCCAATTAAAGCAACATTTACATCTGATTAAATATTTTGACCTCGTTTCTCTTTTTTAGAATTTGATTGCAAGGCATGAATCAACTTATTTTTATGTTGTGTTAATTTGGTTAATTTATAAATAGAAATACTAACTTTGTTATTTTTCATGTCCTATACAAGATCATAATCTAGAGCATCAGAAACAACAATTAGTTTGTTTTGAGAAGAACTCACCTTTTTTGAAGAAATTGATTTCTTGGAAGAGGAAGGAGTAGTTGTTCTTTCAGAAGTGGAAGGGATACCTTTACTTCTGGTTTGAAAATACAAAGTTCTTTTGATATTTATTCTTCTTATTCATCAATAATTATCCCACTAGTAACATCCCATAGGACATTGATTGATGACTCAACATTTTGATCATCCCTTTTCTCTTCCTGACTTGTTTTTCCTTCTTCATCTTCTTCCATTTCAACAAAGACTTTAAACATATTAATAAATGATGGATTTTTTTTCTCAAAATGATTAGCTTCATGTGCTCGACAGTAATGATCTTGGGAAAATTATTCAATATGTATTTCTTCAGGGGGAGTGTTTGGATTATTAGGAGGTGGAATATTTCTCCTAAAGGGAGGCTTCCAAGGTATTTTTTATGATGAACTTTCTCTTGAATTTTTATTTAAATCTACAATATAATTGGAGAGTTTTTTAATAAGTCTTTGTAGGTTATCCATGTCAATAACCTCTTTGTATTTTTAATCTTTTAAGGTTTTGACTACATTTTGTTTTTTTATAATAGGACATATTTTTTTTCTTTAGTTGGTTCTTTTCCTGCAATAATCATCGTTTCATTTCCTTTTCCATGTTTAATGTTTCCAAGAAGAAGGTGGTTGGGGTACGACAAGAGTGTGAGATGGACTCTTTGGAGGAGACAAGGGCTTTCCCGAACCAATTTGTGTTGGGAAATTGATCAAATAATTGTTAGGATCGTCAGATCCCCTCAATATATTTGAAATTTGAGCCAAAGTATTAGGTCTAGAGATTAAAGTTAATTCAATGTATTTACCTTTCCTTGACTTCCTACCTCTTTGATGGATTGTAAATTCAATAGGGGGTTGACCAATTTCCTTCATATATTCTCTTGTTAAAATTTTGGATAATTGAAGTTGTTCATTAATTACGATGATTTATTCATAAATGAAAGAAGCAAGAGGCTCGGTTTTGGATGAAGACATAGGGTTATATTGGGATTCTACATCTTGTGGGATTTCGATAATTCCAGGTGAATTGGACACGGGACTTTGTTTAATAGATAAAGGCCCACTGGTAGATTCATGGATCCTCTTAGGAGGTCATTTGGTATGAGATAATTGCAATGGATTAGGACCACAAGCTTATCTACCATCCATGCATGTCACTCGACCCTCCTTCTAGCAACAATTGTTGATAGGCGGGAAAATTCCTCCTCCAACAGGGGATAACTACCAAATCACAAGCCCCAATTAGATTTTTTTTTAATTTGGAATGGTAGTTTCCAATTGATATATGGGCTCAGTTTTCCACTTAAAATATTTGATCTTCGGAAAGAGACTTAATCAATCAATATCTGATCTAATTGATCCTAGATTTGCAGAAAAGAAAACCTAACTATTGATCTTCATTTAATTTACACCGGTAGATTTTATTGGCAATTTCTTCACATCCTGATTTAAAATTCAACAAGAAAACATCAATGAAATTAGAGAATTATGTTGGTCGGGTGATGAATTCCTTGACAACATCCACATTTTAGAAATTTAATTGTGTGATTCCATCTGTTCGTGAGATTATCTGTGTATTTACAATTGCAAGCCAATTTTGTAGGGGTACTGAATGACCAAGGAACTGAACACGGGGCATTTCACAATCTTCAATGATGTATAGTGCTAGATACAACATATCTAAACAACTCTTGCTAATTTCTTTGATCAAATATTGTGAAAATAAACAGTTGATATGACAAAAATCCAGTGAAGCTTGTATTTGTATTTTTTTCTTATTCAGTCATTCTAGAGTAATCTTTAGGTAAATTGATTCCTTTTGTTTCCCATGCCTTCAAATCATCAAAGGACCTTTGAGTTTATTTTTGTTTCTTAGACTGTGTTTGAGATTTTGTAGTAAATTGTAGCAATTGATCATGTTGTCCCTTGATTTCATTCAACTTGGCATAGAACGACTCCTACATAGAGAATAATTTTTTTATTTAACTCCATTACTTCTTTATTCAATGTTTCTGAGTTCTTTTACTTGGTTTTCAACTCATTTAATTGAGCTACCATAATATCAACTTGGTTATCATGGCTTTTTCTCATCTCCTTCTTCTCATAAAGAAGAAAAACTAGTTGTCTACCATGTTTTGATTTGATATTATTAATTTTAGTTCTGAGTTGTCCAATTGTATCAAGAGATACATTGTTTTCTTCTGTGAGATGATCAATCTTAGTATGATGTTATTTTGACATGATATTTTCTTGTGAAGTCAATTGTTCTGGCAGTTCCAATACCCTTTTTTTTTTCTTTTTTTTTGAGTAGAAATTATGTCCACTGACCATTTGTTTGCATCAACAAATTCCCCTAAGGCATCAACAACTTCTCCTGGAAACTCCTCTTCATTCATATGTGCAGCATTCCAAAGCTGCACTATTTCCTGTTTGGTTTCCTCATGATGTGCAATATTTATTTTCTTATTTATCCTTTTCATGATGGTCTTTGTTGTGTCATCAAAAGTGTAAGTATTCAATGACATAACAATGTCCTGAATTGGTTGAATACTATCAAAGTCAAAAGATGTGGAAACTAGTCTTCTTGGAATGTAAGTTATGGGAGTAGTATCAATGGAATAGATAATTGTAACAAATGTTGACTGAGCGTTCTCATTACCTGTATTGGTATTGACCTCTACATTTTCCTCAGTAGTTTTTACAAGGGTTTGTGTTGTTTCTTTGTTCTTCTCCTCTTCTCATGTTACATTTCCGAACTGATCTTGTTTGTCCACCTACATGTTCCTTGTAGAAGTATTTTGATCTTTCTTTGTCTCATATTCATATTGTGCATCCTCCTCTTCATTAACATTTATTTGTAAATTACCCTATTTCTCAGTTTTTTCCTTTAAAATTTATTTCTTTCTATAGAATTATCAATCGATAAAATCTTGCATTTTGGGGATATTTCTCAGCTCATCAAGTCACTGAGCCACTTCTTGATAATTTAAATCTCTTTGAAATATGATATCAAATGGGTCATCCTTGTGATTGTATTCTTTGAATTTTTTTACCATGTTGTAATGTTTCTTTATAAGATCGATTGGATCATGTCTTTTGAAATTGTCTTGTGCTAACCAAATTCCTTCCATTTTCTCTACTTCTTTTAGAGCATGTTTTGCATTGAACAAAGAGAAAATGCTCAGTAAAATTGAGAAAGATGGCCATAGTTTTTTCTGACTCTTTGATAGGGATGCAACAATGCCAACACCAATAGTTTGATATATAAAACAATTAAGTGCCAATCTATTTGAAACATATATGGGTAGAATATGGGGAGCTCCTTCACATCCATAAATCCTTATGTATGAAAATTCCCCATCAATAAACCAATCACCAATTTATTTAATAACATTGATAGCTTCTTCAGTAAACCTGCGTGTTGGTTGATTTTTCAGAGTCAAGTGTAGAGGGATCATAAAGTGGTTGCAGATTTAATAGAAGAAATGCCTACAATTTGTTTTCCACATTTTTTAACAATGTATGTGAATAGAATCCTCAGAAGGAGACCAATTCCAGTCCAATAAGGGAAATGGGGTGACTGAATATACAACATCTATTAAATATCCTGACATAAAGAATCCATGGAAATACCCTGGGGGTGCTTCCTACAATTTTTTCACCTCTATCCTGATATTAACAGAGAGGATGTGAGCCGAGTTGAAGACTCCTCCTTTGATAACCTCATGGATGAGGGGAACCCAACCCAATTTTAACTTAAAAGAATAATTTTTACCATAGAGGCGACAACGTATGATAGCTACTAGCATGGGAGGTTTCTTCAATCTTGGAATATGGTATATCATGTTTGCTATAATTTTGAATGAATTGGAGTCATGCAACCATTCTTTGATTAAATCACCCATTTTCATTTCTTCCTTTTTAACCTCTTTCTCAATGAAAATCTTAATAAAGTTATCATATAACATACAATGGGTGGATATGTCCTCTGGTATGAATGGCCCAACAATTTTCCAAGAACAATTCACAACAATCCAAGTAGAAATATCAATGTGAGAGATAATCCACCGTACCATGTCATAGTAGGGACTAACTATTGGTTTGACAATTATCTTGTGCAAGTAGGACTTCTTGATATCAACAAAGTCATCCACATCAGAATTGTATTCATTTGTAAAGTATCCTTCCTTAATGAACTCGTAAATTTGGCACCATTCCATGTTGCTTGTGGCTCATGTTTTGAAAGAGGTGTCAGAGAAGAATGTTGAATTTTGGTTCTTCTCAATCTATTTCTCCTCGTCCTTCTGTTTTTTTTTATTTTCCTTTCCTGGTCATCTTGTCGTCAATAACAACTACATAAAGAAATCCAAGGTTATATTTTGAAAATAAATAGACTATGTTTTATTAATTTTACCAATGATATAAACAACAAGGCTAACTAGCAGAAGAAAACCAGGAAGAGTTTTGTGTACTTAAGACCCCTGAACCTGTACAGTTAAGATTAATTATCGAACCCAAATATGCTATATGAATTGATAACATAGTGGAATATAATTTTATGCGTGAATTCATAATTTTAATGGATCTTAACTCATCCTCCAATGCTTCAATAGATTCATTTAATTCCCATTAGCTACATCGTCAAAATTATTAAATGAAGAAAATACAGTTAAGTTATTCAAAATCCTGAAGAAACGTCCATAACTGGGCACTAGCTCACCGAAGGTCCTTTTAAACCTTTAACCTTTTCAAGCGACAATGAGACCCGGACCAGTTTAGTTAGGATAAGAATTTCAATTATTGGACCTTAAGCAATATAGGATCATCTGCTTCACTAGATCATTGGGAAACAATGCTTCTTATTTGAAAATAATGAACCACATGGATAATTCTGAACTGGTCTAACAGAGTCACTCGGTCACTGAGAGATCAGAACACTGGGAGATCAACGAATTATTTAAAAGGTTAGAATGAAAAGCCAAAGCCCGATCCAATTTAACCAAATAATCAGGCCACCGGGAAATTGGAACATCGATAAACTTCAAAACAAGATTTTATTCTTACATTATTTATTTTCTGTTTTAAAGGATTTATTAGGAAGTTTTTAATTGGACCAAAATAGATTCAAAAATATACTAAATGGAAAATGACAACAAAAAAAAAATAAAAATCCCAAAACCCAAAAATTTTAAGGGACACATTATTATTTTTTCAAAATTTTAAAATAATGGGTGGTTGTTGTATGGGTCACACCAGGTCCACATTTGGAAAAAAAACTATAGGGTACACTGAGGTGAATCTGAGGTGTAACAAAGTCCACCACCTTTACCATCACCATTCATTTGAGCATCTTATGGCATTAACTCTGCCATCAAGTCCTCCTACCATTCCACCTCCTACACACAACTTATGCTTCGATTTCCAGGGGACTAAGAAGCATACCCCATTCCACCATCAACATCCTTATCTACATAGGTATTTCTTCTATCATCCTTCCATGTGGTTCTTTCTAGAAGGTAAATGAGTGCCTTAGTCAAAGACTAATGAAATTCTACCACAAACTCCAAAGCATATCCTTCTACTACACCTTTGTACCATAAATCAACTTCTTAGGTCAATTTATGGTCACACCACTGGATCCTTAACATATTCTTAGTGATCCACTCAAATCTTCATGATGAGCACTAATGTTGATGCTTCTCCACTAGCCTTTCCATCCTTTCATGCAAATTCACTAGAAATTCTACCTAGAATATTTTCTGCAAACACTCAAGCATGTATTTCTCTTTGAATATTTCGACATCTTCCCCTATGTAGGCACTTTCTTGAAAACCAAATTCATGAATCCGTCCTTCAAGACAATTATGAATGTCAACCTTCTCCATCCTCCACCACACTATTACTCTACATTTTTTAAGGTCTTGGCAGTGGACCCATGTTGTTGGCTTTATAACAGACAATGAAAGGATCCCAACAATGGCTCGATGTAGTCTAGTGCACCAACATATTCAACTTTCTAGTAGGAAGGAGGTTTCACCTTAGGCATGAATGATAGTTTCCATGTGATTAAAGTGTAGAGTTTTAAATATTTAGTAGGGGTTGTATTCCATGACTTGTTCATTAGTCACATTCATTTAAACTATTGGAACTTACATCCTTCATATCAATTACAAGCACTTACATATCATCCAAATACAATAGGAACACAAACACATAAGAAAAATGATCATTCGCTATATTAGCAACATGAATGATATAACATAACTTTGATGTAGAACTATAACCAAGAATTAAGAACTCTCTAAATAGCTAGCCTCTCTTGCTAACTCTACTAATAATATTCTAGGCCTCATATATATAGGAAACTAGAGTGGTTACAAAAGATTCTAAAACATACTACGTAATCTTCCAATTGTTACCCACTCATACAAATGTTTAGAAAACTTCTACATCTTTAGAGACATACACAAAGGATTGAGAAAACTAGGTGTAGAAGATATATAAGACTCCTCATTCTACATGTCCTCGGACTTCTACAAAACTATGTACTTATGCTTCTATAGTCTCATTGATTCTATGAATTCATCTTCTGTTGAACTCCACTCTGCACAAACACTTAGTCAAAACTGAGCCACAATGGACCTCTAATTTCCATTCACAAACTATCAAGATATGTGTTGTTGTGTCCATGGTGCACTTGTCTCGAGCATCATTCTCCTTCTCAATCTAGCTCACAAGTTCATTCTTCCATCTATTCCACCATATAGTCCAATTCATAATGCTACAATTGTCTTCAATGGTGTCCTTACTACAACTCTCCAGGCCTCTTTTCACACCCTCATTTCACTAAGCACAATACTACCACTTCTTTAGTGGCAATGTGCCATCATAACTCCCTAAATAGCTATTTTCCCTATAAGGTGGGCACACCCCAAGCATGCCAAAACATAATTCGGTGTCAAGAAATTACCTTGAATTGTATAGACAAGCCATACCTCAACCTAGTATTGATTCCATTCCCACTGGACAAATTTGTATCTTGGACATGTAACAAGGAAAAGTGGAACGAGGAAAGGAAAA
>ML786901.1:254975-276580 GCA_009831015.1 Picea engelmannii | reverse complement strand
ATGCCAAAACATAATTCGGTGTCAAGAAATTACCTTGAATTGTATAGACAAGCCATACCTCAACCTAGTATTGATTCCATTCCCACTGGACAAATTTGTATCTTGGACATGTAACAAGGAAAAGTGGAACGAGGAAAGGAAAATGAACTCTAGATAACACAAGAAATATCACAAGAGTCAACCAAAAGCACTAGCTCTCCTATCGTCCATGCTCATAAAATGAACCTCTAATTACAAATCCAGTGGGTGATTCCTTCCAAACCCAAGAGGTTTCCCTATTAAACCAACACACATTCCACAGTGCAACCATCATGACATTCACCAACACTTATGCTAGAGGAATAAATCAAGTAATTAGGATATGGAGCTTGCATATTAAATCCTTGTCTCATTGACTTAAATGCACGAGGGGACAAGTGTTAATGTGATAGGGTCTTGTCATCATTCTTAACCTTGTCATGGGGGAACATAGATGAAACTTAATTTTTTATATATAAATATAAATAATAATAAAAATAATTTAAAGAATCAAAGTTTTAGTGAAAGATTTACTTCAACTTTATGTAGATTTGATTTCATATAGTCCATAATAATAATATTATAACAAATAATGGTGAAGATATACATTCAAAGTAATGATTTGAGCATTTTTTTACTCGCTCATTTAACTCTATCTCACTAAAGATCTATATTCATTGTTTAATTCCAAATTTAATGAAATATTTGTTATTTCAATATAGAAATTTATTTAGTAACTAGATCGTTAATTATTTATAATATGAATGATGTGATATACATACAGCTCAAAAAATATCTTTAAAGAACAATTCTACTACGGTTTATTTTATATTGCTAGTGTTGGAGAGTTCTTAGAAAAATTCTTTACTACATTTGATGTTGATCTATGGAAATTATCGTGTAAATGAGTTTTTGTCTTTTTCCTTCACGTTGAAAAAAAAAATCAAAATCATTATAATTCAAGATGATTGTGATAGAATATGTTAAAATAATTATATTGGTACTGAAAATTCTCAATTGTACATCAAACTTTTAAATAAAGTTGGACATACATTTTAAGAAACTTATGATTGTAAAAGGGCATTAATTGTGGATAAATCTATAGAAAATAATATTTATAATAGTTAATGGAACTATATTATTACAAAATCTTATTATTATTATGAAGATGTGAATGAAAATATTTGTTAGAATAATTATGGTTAAAAATGTTTTATTAAAAAAATTAATATTATAAAAACTTTGAAACATTAATAAATTAATATATATATATTTTTTTTATAATTATGAAAAGTTTATTATATTATGTTTAAAAATGTATATGTTTGTTATGGTTAATAAAAGTTTTTGATATTTTCTAATAATGGGTCAGAGTGTTCCATAATTTATATTGCAAATTTAAATTCAATAAAATATTGTTGCAAAATTTTATAATTATTAAAATGTGAATGGTATAAATTAATATTATTATTTTTATTTTTTTTATAATTATGGAAAGCTTATTATATTATGTTTAAAAGTGTATATGTTTGTTATGGTTAATAAAAGTTTTTGATATTTTCTAATAATGGGTTAGAGTGTTCCATAATTTATATTGAAAATTTAAATTCAATAAAATATTGTTGCAAAATTTTATAATTATTAAAATGTGAATGGTATATACTAAATATTATTGCAAAACTTCATAATTGTTTTTTTTTTGTAAGTAAGTTTTTGTATTATATAAGAGTCTTTTTCAGAACCAGGATTAAGAGTACATTTGTTAAGTCACGCGGTTGTAATTATTGAACTGCTCCGTGAGGAGAAACCAGTTCAACCAACCGTATATAAGAAGTAACAAAATTTCTAACAGAGCTAGTGAAAAACTAAACTATTTTCAACCATGAGAGCCACTAGAGCTAAAGTAAGGAACAAGCACTGTATAGTCTGGAACATACTCGGGCAGGGGGCCAGGCCAAGGTTCCTCTGTGATAACTGTCCCGCCGACAGTCCAATTCATGTCCATAGCTTTGTTGCGCTCATCTTCGTGCACCTGGATGCCGAAACTGCCACGTCGTTCATCTTCCTTCTCCTCGGCTGCCATTGCCGAGACAGCCACGTCGTTCTCTCCTGCAGAGTTTGCCGAAGGCTCCTTCCGCACGAGAGCGGTCATGGGCTCTGGAGAAACTGCCGTCTCGTCAAAATGCTGGCCTTTCCCTGTGGTGGCTTGTTGGTAGCTGCTTGCATTGTCATTGGATTTCTCAGGAGCGTCGCTAGAAATCTCTGGAGCGGCTGGAGGGGGAGTGGCTAAGAGCTGAAGAAGGATAGAGAGTCTCCCTTCCATTTGTTGGACCCTGAATTGGAGGTCATTCACACCGTCCCGGAGCTCAAAAACAAGATCCTGTAGAATAGCAGAGTGTTCACGCGGCAGAAAGGGAGAGGGCGTTTTTGGATTGTGACGGGGTCAGCCATGGCGCGACGGCGGGGGAGAGGAGGAGGGCAAGTCGGGGGGAGAGCGCCATGCCTGGGTCCAGGAGGTGTCGACTAAGGCTACATAGCGAGAACCTGGGGTGGGCGAACCGGAGGGCGAGGAGGAGCGAGGGCGTCGCGGATGCCAGGGGGAGCCCCTATGAGGGCGCATACGATGACGCGGCATAACAAAGCTCGACTTCTGCAGAAGGTCTGCAGAGCCAAGGTGGAGTATGAAAATCGCAGGACCAGAGTCTAAGCCACACACCCAAGCGATAATGCCAAAAGAAGTCTGCATGGTTCGGTGCATAGAGGGCATCGAGGGGGGTGGGATTAATGCCCCTCCCATTATCCTTGAATGCAATTTAATGCCCTGGGGTGGCAGCTGCCGCGGGCACGAGCCGAGCACATGGCTCCGTGCTCCGCTGGCCTCCTCCCGTGCCCGCAGCCTGCCAGGTGGACCGCAATACCACCCCGATCGGGGGAAAACTTCATAATTGTTAATGTGAATGGTAGATACTTGTTAAATCCATTAAGGAAGGATGCAATTGTTATTCTTAAAATGGATGGATGCAAAATTTAATGTCACTAATATTTTTTACATTTAGAAGTGTATTATACTTATTGCATAAAGTGTATATGTGTGTTATACTTAATGCATAAAGTGTATATGTGTGTTGGGTATTTAATTTTGTAATTTGGTTAGGATGTTTAATATTTTTTATTGTTAATTTAGTTATTATTATTTTTATTTAATTATTAATTTAATTTTTTCAAAAATAAATATTTTAAAATATACTTGAAAGACGTGCCTAACATATATTTGAAAGATGATTAATGATAATCATATTTATTAATGCCAAAAGTATAAATGATGTGAAATATTTAAAATTTAATGCTATTACTATTTCTATAGTTATTAAAAGAGTGTTAGACTTATGTAATATTTATCATTATTCATAAATTCATCTGATATTTTTTATATTTGATTAAAGTATGATATTTTTATAATTAATTTATAGTTATTAAAAGAGTGTTAGACTTATGTAATATTTATCATTATTCATAAATTCATTTGATATTTTTTATATTTGATTAAAGTATGTTATTTTTATAATTAATTTATTTTTTATTAAGTTGAAAAAAAAACATTAATTATGTTATTGATTTGTAATAATATTAATATTGAAATCTAATAATTATGCAAATTATTTATATTTCAACTATATTTATGAAAAATAATAATAATGGTTATTTAATTAATAAATTGGGAGTTACTCACATTCATATTTTCTAGAACCAATTTGTGCACTTTCAAAAGTAGTTTTTGCACTTTCAAAATCCAATTTTCCACTTTTCAAAACGAATATCCATACTTCACGAATCCAACTTTGCACTTTTAGCATTGGATAATCACATTTTAAGGATGTGATTTCACACTTTGAAATTTTTTATTTTGGAGGGCTTAAACTTGAATGAGCAAATTTAATGGAATTGACATTTAACACTTAATCTCTTAAGAAATATATTATTGTGCACCTCTTTGTTATGCTGCTTGACAGTTATTCATAAAGGAAGAAGGCTAAACATTTTATGTTCGGTGAATTCCTTATGAGACAATCTTTTCTTACATTGCAATTTTGGATTAATGAAATTGTTGTTTTTAATGCAAAAATAAATTCACCATCCTAAAATACCCTTCTATATGAGCATTGTGCAATGTTAAAATGCCCTTATTTTGAGTGGCTCTTGCATTTGAATAAGTCATCATCCTTAATGATGAGTGTCAATGACATTCATATCTAAAATGTTACTTCTACAAATGTTGATTCTACTAAAGATACTCATCAAAATTTCTCCATGAATTATTTGTCACATAATCTTGACTTGAGATACTCAACAAGATAATGTTGTTTGAATGATAGCAAGGAATCATCATCATCCATAATGTTATAGTTATAATGAAAATGACCAATGAAATTTCCATGTCTTCCTTGCCCACCTTCTCTTATGGACTCCATGTCCTCCTTGTCCACCTTCTCTTATGGACATATGTGTTCCTATTTTCCATGAGTTCCTTGGTGGTTCCAAGAATCCAATGAAGCGTGTATCTGTATTTTCTCTTCTTCAATCATTATAGAGTAATATTTAGTTAAATTGATTAATTTTCTTTCCCATGCCTTCAAATCCTCAAAGGACCTTTGAGCCGCTTTTTGTTTTTGAGACTATGTTTGAGATTCTACAGTAAATTGTGGTTATCAATCTTGTTTTCCCTTGATTTCATTCATTTTGTCATAGAACAACTCCTACAGAGAGGCTAATTTGTTATTTAACTCCACTACTTCTTTCTTCAATATTTTAGAATTCGTTTGTTTGACTTTCAACTCATTTAATCGAGTTACCAGAATATCAACTTAGTTCTCATGGATTCTTCTCATCTCCTTCTTCTTATCAAGAAGAACAACTAGTTGTCTACCATGTTCTAATTTGATATTATCTATTTCAATTATGAGTTGTCAAATGGTATCATGAGATACCTTACTTTCTTTTGTGAGATGATCAATCTGAGTTTGATGTTCTTTTGACACGATAGTTTCTTGTGAACTCAAAGTTTTTGTAGTTCCAATACTTTTTTTTTTCTTTTCTTAATTGAGTAGAAGGTATGTTCACTGACCATTTGTTTGCATCGGCAAATTCCCCTAAGGCAACGACTTCTTCTGCAAAGTCCTATTCATTCAGATGTGTAACATTCCAAAGTTGCATTATTTCCTATGTGGTTTCCTCATGATGTACAATCTTTATTTTCTTATTTCTCCTTTTCACGATGGTATTTTTTGTGTCATCAAAGGTGTAATTATTCAATGACAGAACAATGTCATGAATTGCTTGAAGACTATAAAATTCAAAAGATGTGGAAACTAGTCTTATTGGAATGGAAGTGATGGAAGTAATATCAATGGTAGATATAGTTGTAACAATTGTTGACCGAGTGTTCTCGGTACCTTTATTGGTATTGACCTCCACATTTACCTCAATAGTTTTTACAACGATCTATATTGTTTCTTTGTTATGCTCATCTTCTCTTGTTGTGTTTCCATGTTGATCTTGTTTGTCCACTTGCATGTCTATTGTAAAAGTAATCTGATCCTGCTCTGTCTCAGATTCAAATTGTTCATCCTCCCATTGATTAACATTTATTTGTAAACTACCCATTTCTCACGGTTTTCCTTTAAAAATAATTTCTTTCTATAGAAATGACAATCAATAAACTCTTGCATTTTGGGGCTGAATCTCAGCTCATCAATTCGTTGAGCCACTTATTAATAATTTTCACCTCTCTGGAAAATGATATCAAATGGGTCATCTTCATGATTGCATGCTTTGACATTTTTCACTGTCTTGCAATGTTTCCTGACAAGACCGATTGGATCACGTCTTTTGAAATTTCCTTTTGCTAACCAAATTCCTTCCATTTTCTCTACTTCTTTCATAGCATGTTTTGCATTCAACAAAGAGAAAATGCGCAGTGAAATTGGGAAAGATGGCCATTGTTTTTTTTTACTCTTTGACAAGGAAGCAACAATCCCAACACCAACTATTTGATATGCAATTTCTCTATGTGCCAATCTATCTGGAACATATTTGGGTAGAAAATGAGGAGCTCCTTCACATCCTTAAATCCTTATATATGAAAATTCCTCATCAATAAATCAATCACCAATTTCTTTAATAGAATTTATAGCTTCTTGAGGAAACCTGGGGGTTGGTTGATTTTTCATAATCAAGTGTAGAGGGATCATAAAGTGGTTGCAAATTTCATAGAAGAAATGCCTACAATTTATTACCCACATTTTTTTAAAAAGTATGTGAAAAGCATTTTCGGAAGGAGACCAATTCTAGGCCAATATGGGAAATGGAGTGACTGCACATACAACATCTATTAAATATCCTGACATAAAGAATCTAGGGCAAGACCATGGGGATGCTTCCTACGATTTTTTCACCTCTAGCCTGATATTAGTAGAGAGGATGTGAGTCGAGTTGAAGACTTCTCCTTTGAGAACCTCATGGATGAGGGGAACCCAACCCAATTTAAACTTAAAAGAATCATTTTCACCATAGAGGCAATAGAGAATGATAGCTAATAACATGGGATGTTTCTTCAATCTTGGAATAGGTTATAAATTGTCTGCTATAATTTTGAATGAATTGGAGTCATGCCATCATTCTCTGATTAAATCACCCATTTGCATTTCTTCCCTTTTAACATCTTTCTCAGTGAAACTCTTAATAAATTATCATCTAAACAGACTTTGGGTGGCCCTAATTTATACATGTTGGAGATGCCTTATGGTATAAATGACCCAACAATTTTCTAAGAAGAATTCACAACATTACAAGTAGAAATATCAGTGTGAGAGATAATCCATCATACTGTGTCATAGTAGGGAAGAACTACTGGTCTGGAAGTTGTCTTATGCATGCATGACTTCTTGATATCAACCAAGTTGCCTGCATCAGACTCTTATTCATCTGTAAAGTCTCCATCCTCAATGAACTTTGTAAATTTGGTTCCATTCCATGTTGCTTGTGGTTCCTGTTTTGAAAGAGATGTTTGAGAAGAATGTTGAATTTGAGTTCTTCTCAATATATTTCTCCTCATCCTTCTGTTATTTTTCTTTTCCTTTTCTAGTCATATGGTCATCGATAATACCTACAGAAAGAAAGCCAGGGTAAGATTTTGAAATAAATATACTCTATTTTATTATTTTTACAAATGATATAAACAATAAGACTAACCCACAAAAGAAAACTGGGAAGAGTTATATGTACTCAAGACCCTTGAACTTGTATAGTTAAGGTTAATTAACAAACCCAAAGACATTATATGAATTGATAACATAGTGAAAAATAATGTTACACATGAATTCATACTGTTTAATGGATCTTAACGCATCCTCCAATGCTTTAATAAATCCATTCAATTCTCATTAATTGCATCATCAAAATTATTAAATAAAGAAAAGACAATTAAGTTATTTGAAATCCCGAAGCAACATCCATAACTAGGCATCGTTAAACATTTAACCTTTTCAAATGACAATGAGACCTAGGATGGTTTATTTAGGATAATAATTTTAATTGTTGGACATTAATCATAGGATTAACCGCTTCACCGGAGCACCGGGAGACCGGGCTTCTTATTTGAAAATAATGAACCGCATGGAGAATTTTAGTTTGATCTAACTGGCTCATTGTGATATCGGAACACTGGGAGATGAAGGAATTATTTTAAAAGGTCAAAATGAAAATCCAAATCCCGGTCCGGTCTAACCAGATAACCATGCCATCAGGAGATCGAAGCACAGGGAGACTTTGAAATAGGAGTTTATTCTTGCACTATTTCTTTTTTATTCAAATGGTTTATTAGGAATTTTTAATTGGACCAATATATATTCAAAAAGATACTAAATGGAAAATGAAAAAAAAAAATCAAATCCCAATACCCCAAAATTTTAAGGGAGCCATTATTATTTATTAAAAAATTTAAAACAATGGGTGGTTGTTGTATAGGTCACAACAAATGGTGACACACTGGAAGAAGCAATTATCTACACGATACAAATATTGGGACATTACTCACTTTATAGATTACTCTTGATCACAATATTAAGGAGAATAATACTAGATATATGAAAATATAAGTTATTCTTTACTAATACTCTAACTTAACATAACATTTTTAAGTAAGAAAGAAAAAATAGGGTTCATTATATAAAGACAATAAGTTTCTAATCAGTTATGAAATCAAAACAAATGCCTAATCATTATGCAAACCAAATTTTGCATGCATTTGTTCTTCATCTATTTTGAATCCAACATTGCTTCACTGCCCATGAGCGTCCATAGCCCCGATGAAGATGACTTAGTATCATACAAACATTTTTCTATTGCCAACGAGCATTCATAGCTCTGACATGTCTACTTTTACTTCCCACACTTCATATTAGTGCTTTTTAACTTCCATTTTATAATTTGACACTCTTTTGTGTGTGTGTGTAATGAGTGTCATTGAAGCAGGGTGATACGAGAGTTATTTTGATTAGCAAAAATTTGGCAGATAAGAATCAAGCTTGAATTTTTTCTTCCACTTCCAATTATCACTATGTCAATTTTGTATTTTGAAATGAGTGGACCTTTTATAAAAATGATAACTACACATTTTCTTAGAATGAACACTAAAATTATTTTGATATCCAATAATTTTTTTTATTTTTTTTTAAGTTATTGACTTGTATTCTATAGTTTGGAAATCAACAAGTGATAAGAACCCTTCGGGATTAATAGTTGAGACATGTAGATCAATGTGCAACCAAAGTGAAGGGAGAAACAACAACCAATCAATAAAAATAGAAAAATAGAAAGAAAAGGGACTATACAATATTTATAAGGTGTCAATAATGACTAAAGAAAAATATCTTTTGATAATTTGGCCATTAACAAGGATATTTTAAACTTCCCCATTTGATGATTGTAGAATATAGGTTGAAGGGCCAAGTTTTTTAGCAATCTGAAATGGTCCTAGCCACAAATGTTGAAATTTGGTGTGCTTTCTTTTTTCTTCATGAACTTTATCCATTTCAAGACTAGATCACCAATCTGAAAATCCTTTTTGTCAATTGAATGCTTATCAAACCATCGTTTGATTATTGTTTGATGTTCATGAAATTTTTCCTTGGTTTTGTCACATTCCTCCTCCAAATTTATTAGTGCATCGATTCTCATTTGCATTTTAGAACATTGTTCCTCTTGGACAGACTGGGCTAATTGTAGAGAAGGAAGAAAGATATTGGGAGGTAGAATAGCTTCCTTCCCATAAACGAGGAAATAAGATGAATTTCCTATTGATTTTTTGGGAGTTACTCTATCTTCCCATAATGCATTATAAATTTGCTTATGCCAATTTCTTTGATTTTCATGAACAATATTTTTAAGGATTCATATTAAATTTTGATTAGTTGATTATGCTAAACCATTCCCCTAAGGGTAATAATTTGCAGAGTATTTAACTGTAATCCCTTTTTCTAAAGAGAATTTAGTTAATTTAAGAGATGAAAAATAAGATGCATTATAAAAAACTAAAGAGTTCAGAATGCCAAACCTGGAAATTATGAATTAATTAAGGAAAGAGATTGAATCTTCTTCATTAACTTTCTTGAGGAGAATGACCTATGTCCAATGTGTAAAGTAATTTGTTGTAGTCATAATGTATTTATGGAGTTGTGCAGAATTAGGATTATTTTCCTCAATTATATCTAGGCCCCATTGTTCAAAGGGACCTTCAACTTCCACAAGATGCAATGGAAACACGGGTTTCTTTTTCTCTTCCAATAGTTGTTTGAAATAATTTGCATTTCCTAACATATGCGTAAGTGTCTCTGAACAATGTTAGCCAATAGTAACCAGCCCTGAGAATTTTGTGAGCAGTTGTTTCTCCACCAAAATGTCATACGACTGGTCCATCATGAATTTGAGACAACACCTTATCTGCATCAAGTTTTCAAGACATATTGGAAAAACATTATCAACTTTCTTCCTAAGCAATGCTCCATCGATAAGCTTATATTTGGGTGATTTTAAACTTAAATCTATTCTCTTCTTAAGTTCTAAAAATTCAGGAGAGGAACCATGAGTCAAATAGTATTTGATGTCATTATACCATGAAAAGGTAGGTTTTGGTACATATAGAACTTCATTGCCTACCTCTAGTTCATTCTCCCAACTACTTTGATCACTTACCTAGGAATTTTCTGAATCAACCACTAACTTGCACAAACCTTGTCCTCTTATGATTTTCACAGGTTTGATTTCAAGGTCATATTCCTGGAGTGTGGTCATCCAATTTGCTATTTTATCTCCCAATTCATTTTGAACCAACAATTTTCCAAACGAAGGATGTGGTACAATGACCTTTGTATGTGACTTCAAAATGTATAGGAGAAAATGTTTCATTTCTTTGAAAATATCATAGGCTTGCTTATCAATGTTGGGATATTTCAATTTTGCACCTTGTAAAGTGGAACTCGTGAAATATATCAATATTTCATAACCTTCTGCATTTTTCTGAGTCAAAACAACTATATAAGAGACACTAGATGCAAAAGTATACAAAATAAATTCTTTCTCAAAATATGGACTCATCGGAGTGGGATCTTGAACAATTACTTCTTTAATACTTTTGAAATATTATCTTTATTTTTCTTTCAACTTATACCCATAATTATTTTTAATCATGTCGTGTGAAGGCTTAACTATTTCAGCAAAGATAGGGACAAATCTTCTCACAAAATTAATTTTTCCTAAGAAGGATTGCATGTTTTTTTTATTGTGAGGAAAATAAATTTGCAAAATAGCCCTATTCCTTTCAGGATCTATTACAATCCCAATGATGTGTTAGCACTAGAAGTCACCTTTAGATTGCATTGAAGGTGAGCCCAATACCCATCAATTTATATGTCACGGGTAATTGAGTTTTGAGTGGTAAAATGGAGAAAACTCAATAATAATAGCGTTCTGACTCAGAAATTTCGACTAGCATGCATAAGCAATTGAGGTCTAGAATCAACTTCGGTCAATAAGTTGGAGTAAGGGTGAGTAGGAGAAATATTTAGTGAGAAAGGTATAGAGGTCCGCTATGAACATTAGATTTTCCAGTAGCCTAAGGAGGAAAAACTTAAACACAAGGTCCTCTTGGATTCAAATTTCAAGGAAGCTGAAAGAAATCATAACAGTACTATAATCAAACATTTATCATAATACAGTTACAACAATCCATGTGAATCAATCAAACATGAACTCTCTCAGTATTAGAGGCAAATAAGATGGAGTAAGAAAGATGACTTAGATTAACCAAGATGTCTCAAAAACAAATACATAACCAGAGAACCAGTTGTTCTCGATCAAAATATTACAATAGCAGGGAGCCTAGCTCAACCATTCGACCATAAAAAAATATAGAAATTGAGTATATATACTCAGAACTGCTACAACTACCATAAGCATGATCGGGCCCCTACATTCAAAGCTTCCATTCGGCGCCCATTCTGTCAGACTGTGCAGGCCTTCTCATGTCAGATGTGAGACAAATGCAGTTATGTGTTTTATAGGAAAATCCATCCAGGAGGAAGCTTCGGGTGGACATTTATCCTTCATGGATTCTCTCTTCAATGCTTTTCATTTATGGGGTGAGACGAGGTCTCAACTACCACCCCTATCTTCAATAACTTCCTTCATTGGGATCAGGACGAGGCCTGCCACCCATGAATGCTTCCAGGCGGTGCCCACGACTTCTTCAAGTCAATCATGACGCCTTGAGGCTCTGCAAATCTTCCCTTGTGACCAATACGGGCGTTGTAGGTGTTAAGATCCTTCTTCATCACCCCTTCATGCTTGTGACCTCGGGATGTGACTTGGCGCTTATCCCATATGATGCTTTGGGATTTCGCCCTTTGGATATTTTTACAACACAAGACCACAAAATTCTCGATGCCCTCTTTGACGAAATATCTAAGCAATGGGCATTAGTTTCTTTTTCTAGGGACGCCCCCCATATGACCTTGGGATGTGACCCGGGGCTCCACCTCTGAGCGCTTTAGAACTTCGGGCTTCGGCCACTTCGACACTTAGAGCTTTACGCATCTCTCATTTCAAATTTCTCGAAGTGAGTTTCTCTGCAGCTCGGATCTAGCGCCATGCCTCCCTCTAGATCGAATGACTCCTACTCACTTCGGGTTTCGGGACTTCAGACCTTTGACGAACAAGATTAATAATATTTTGAACTCTTTATTCCCACGATAAGTTTCCACCGTCGATCTCCCCCAATGAGATCTACAGTCCAGATTTAACCTTTGCTCAACCTTGGGACTTCAGACCTTTTTCTATGGCACTATACTTCGCGCACTTTCGGATTTCGAACACCCACGAACCGTTGATCTGAAATCCACATGGAATCCCAGCCGTTGGAAGTTGAAATCGTCTGTTTGCTTGATTCTAGTCTGGAATGGGTCGCTCTGAAAAGGTGTACTTTGAAATCAAGACGGATGCCCACGAAAGAAAAGGATTGGGTCTCCCTTTGGCCCTTAGACAACTTTATGTGATAACATTTGGCTCCACAGAGGATCCCTGTGAGCTGCCAAGAATGCGTAGTTCCAGTGCCTTAGTTGTTGGGCTATGGAGTCTAGCTCAAAAATTTCACCGAAGAAAACAAGGAAATATGTACACTACTCTACTTACAAAAAGAAATCAAACACACATGCTCTGGAAGGATATTATTTATGTACAAACCTAATCTAACTGATTTTTACAAAGTGTTATGTGAAATAAAACTTCCACCATAGCCACCCAGACTGTCTGTTGATATAATTCTTTTCTTCACTGCAGATGATCCACAAAAAGTTAGGGAAGTATGGTAGTAGAATGAAAAAATGGTTTGGAACATTGACTATACCCCCAAATTATGATAATATGAAAAATTTTGCAGGCTCCAATGCTTTGGGAAAACACAACTCCATATATAACCCCACATGGTCACAAAATTCATAATCAGGCATTCTCAACCGGTCAGAAATTACCTCATTTCTTTCATTATTTCTCACCTGTCGTTTGATGTTCTCAAAGTGTACAGGTGGGTGGAGGACTGATGTAGGTTGGATAATACTAGGTGATACCTACTTGTTTACAGGTTCTAGACAGGAGATAAACTGCCCATTTAAATCCTTCTTTTCTCCTTCATGGCTCTCCCAAGGATCCGATTCATAATCATCATAAATGAGAACCATGGAAAAGCTTTTCTCTTCGTCGTCTTCACTGGGATATCCATCAAAAGTTGTTTGTTATCTATCGGTATCTGACATAAATTCTTCATCATAAGCAGGGCTTCCAAGAACATTTGCTTCAAGGACCGGAATATCCTATGCATTTTCTTCGTAAGAGCGACAAGCAAAATCTGCCTCCAATTCCTCTATTCTTACAGAAAGTGATTTTACCGTATTTATCAACTCCTCCGAGGTATACCCCTCATCCTCAGATATTTCATAAGAATCAATTATATATTGAACACAATCTTTATAATCCTCACAACAACTATGACAAATTAATTCAGAGGAATAAAACTTTGACAATGCCTAGTGAAAGCCGCATGAAACTGCTCCGAGGAGGAGATGCTAGCAGGGGGTAATGAGTGGTACCATGTGCGAGCATCTCCTGCTAATGAGATCATGAACATATTTAATAATGCATCCTCATGATTTATTTCCCATTGATGCATGAGTTCATGAAATTCAAGGAGATGTTGAGCAGGGTTGTCCTCTTTATGCTCTCTAAATATGGGCAAATAATCACCCCATTCATTTGGAGTAGGAACAACATTAGGAAAACCAGGAACAAAGGAGAAATTAAAAGGAGAATGCCTTCGAGACAAGATTCTTTCCATTTTGAACCAGTGGAGTCTCCAATCGATCCTTTAATCACAGAGTCGCTAGGTGAATGATATGCAGTCTGAATGTGTCTGGTCTTTGTTCACCATCAAATACCAGATCTGATCGTTGTCAATCTCCCAGGGAAATTTCAATCTGAGAAATCGGTTGCGAAAATCCTTCTCGAAAAAGTTCTCTAGGTCAACTCAGGTGTGCTAGAGGTAGCCGCAACCGAAATAGTGGGGTCGACACAGTGGAGTCACCAGGTGAAAGTTGCAATCTTTGATGTACTGAGTTCTAATGCACCTTCAGAACCAGTAAGCTTTGTTGCTCTATCCCATGGAAATGTCTTCAATTCGTTCCCCGACAACGGTGTCAGAAATGTTAGCAGTAGAAGTCACCTTCAGATTGCATTGAAGGTAATCCTGATACCCATCAATTTATATGTCACATGTAATTGAGTTTTGAGTGGTCAAATGGAGAAAACTCAATAATAATAGCGTTCTAACTCAGAAATCTGGACTAGCATGCATAAGCAATTGAGGTCTGGAATCAACTTTAGTCAGTAAGTTGGAGTAAGGGTGAGTAGTAGGAATATTTAGTGAGAAAGGTGTAGAGGTCTGCTATGAACACTAGATTTTCCAGTAGCCTGAGGAAAAACTTAAACATAAGGTCCTCTTGGATTCAAATTTCGAGGAAGCTGAAAGAATTCATAATAGTACTTTAATCAAACACTTATCATAATATAGTTACAACAATCCATGTGAATCAATCAAACATGAACTCTCTCAGTATCAGAGACAAATAAGATGGAGTAAGAAATATGACTTAGATTAACCAAGATGTCTCAAAAACAAATACATAACTAGAGAACCAGTTGTTCTCAATCAAAATATTACAATAGCAAGGAGCCTAGCTCAACCACTTGACCATAAAAAAATATCGAAACTGACTATATATACTCAGAACTGCTGCAACTACCAGGAGTGTGATCGGGCCCCTGCAGTCAAAGCTTCCAGTCGACGTCCGCTCTGTCAGATTGTGCACTGTGCAGGCCTTCTCATGTCAAATGCGAGACAGACACAGTTATGCGTTTTACAGGAAAATCCATCCAGGAGGAAGCTTCGGGTGGACAATTCACCTTCATGGCTGCTCTCTGCAACGCTTTTCATTTATGGGGTGAGACGAGGTCTCAGCTTCCACCCCTATCTTCAATAATTTCCTTCATTTGGATCAGGACGAGGACCGACACCCATGAATGCTTCCAAGCGGTGCCCATGACTTCTTCAAGTCAATCCTAACGCCTCGAGGCTCTGCAAATCTTACCCTGTGACCAATATGGGCATTGTATGTGCTAAGCTCCTTCTTCATCACCCCTTCATGCTTGTGACCTCGAGCTATGACCTAGTGCTTATCCCATATGATTCTTCAAAACACCAGACCACGAAATTATCGATTCCTGCTTTGACGAAATCTCTAAGCAATGGGCGCTAGTTTCTTTTCCCAGACATGCCCCCCATATGACCTTGGGTTGTGACCTGGGGCTCCACCTCTGAGTGCTTCAGAACTTCAGGCTTTAACCACTTCGAGCTTTACGCATATCTCATTTCAAACTTCCTGAAGTGACTTTCTCTGCAACTTGGATTTGGCGCCACACATCCCTCTGGATCGGACAACTCCTGCTCACTTCGGATTTCGGGACTTCGGACCTTCGACGAACAACTTTAACAATATTTTGAACTCCTGATTCCTGCGATAATTTTCCACTGTCGATCTCTCCCGATGAGATCTACGGTCCAGATTTAACCTTTGCTCGACCTTGGGACTTCAGACCTTTTTCTATGGCGCTATACTTCACGCACTTTCAGATTCCGAACACCCGCGAACCGTCGATTTGAACTCCACATGGAATCCCAACCATTGGAATATGAACTTGCCTGTTTGCTTGATTCATGTTTGGAATGGGTCGCTCTGAAAAGGTGAACATTGAAATTGAGATTGATACTCGTGCAAGAAAAGGAATGGGTCGCCCTGCAGCCCTTAGATAACTTTATGTGATAACACGATGAAACCTAAAAGTTTACCTTCCGTTACCGAGAAAATTGCCTTCTTTGGGTTCAAGGAAATCCCATATCTTCTGCAATCAAATATTTTCCTCAAATGATCAATATGCTCATGTATCCTTCAGGAATAGACCATGATGTCATCTAAATAAACAACCATCGATTTATTTATTAACCCCAAAAAGGAAATTTCCATGGCCCTTTGAAAAGTAGCACTGACATTGATTAAACTGAAAGGAATCTTATAATATGCATAGGTTCCCCATCTAGTCCTGAAGGTAGTTTTTATCTGAACTAGTTGTGAAATCAAGACCTGATTATAACTAGAAAAACCGTCTAAAAAGGAAAAAAATTCAAACTCAACTACTCTTTGCAAAATTTGTTTCGTAGGTGGAATTGTGTAGTTATCTTTTTACAAGGCTTTATTCAAATTATGGAAAGCAATACAAATTATGATGTCACTGTTGTTTTTCCTAAGTGGAACTAAATTAGAAACCCATTATGAATGCCTAACTGGAAAAATAATCTTGGCCAATAATAACATGTTTAATTCTTTTTGTATTTGAGGTTCAATATTAGGGTGAATTTTCCTAAGTTTTTGTTGTACAGGTTTAACATCATTTCTAGTGGGAATAACATGTTGGATGATTTTAGTGTCACAGACTTTGAGATCATCATAAGTCCAAGCAAAGATGTCCTTATATTCCTTGAAATTTTTTATGAAATCACTACGCTTTGAAGGAGAGCAATTTATACTTAGATTGATGTTTTAGGGATTTTGATCAGTTCCTAAATTTATTAACTCATATTTCATTGAGGAACTATTGGTTTTACAATTTGTTTTAATTTTGAATTTATCTTGCAAATCATAAATATTTTCTAAACTAACCATTGATTTTGGGATTCCATTTTCTATTTTTTAGAAATTACCTAGAGAAACTTCATTTATTTCTTGATTGTGTTTATCTTCATCAATGCCAAAATCTTTGAAGATTCCTTCTTGTGTAAGGAACTTTATGATATGTTCATCATCATCAAAGACCCTCCAATTTGTAATGTTGTCTGGCTATCGAATTCAACATTTAGTGCTTGAGGCATAGAGATAATATCAAAATATTCAAAATAATCAATCAAAGTCATTACCTCACATTGGTAGTTCTTAAGTCTTTTGGAAACACAATATATCATATTCTACACCTGTTTGATTACAATTTCTGAATAACCAACTACTCTTATTTATTTTATCTTCATATCTATTGCTTTTTTTAGGCCTTGAATAAGAACCTCATACTCTGCAACATTATTGGTGCAGTCAACTATAGTCTACATGCTATCAAAATTTTGTTTCGTGCTCGATCTTTGAGAAGGCATTAAGCACCATCACCTTCATTTGATTTAGAACCGTCAATATACAAAGCCCAACATTATTTATTTTTAACTGGATAAACATCTTATAATTTAGAACAATCAGATTCAAAAACCTGAATATAATGTAGAGTTTCATAATGCAAACTTGATTCAAGAAAAGGTGAAGGCTCTACAGGGAAATTACCAAAGAATAAGTCAATGCAAAAATTTCCCAATGTAGATTATGTAAACATGATGGGTTCATTAGGATCCATCAAATCTCTGACAGTATACTTCATGTGGTTTTCTTGCTCTAAATGTATTTGATTTGGTCAACCATTAAAAGGTAACCGAAGATGTGATCAATCCGTCGAGAAATAACCATGTAGCTTTTCTGACCAATCCCAGCTTAAAAGTAATCCATATTCTTCGGGAATGCCAACTACTATGATATTAATGATTTGATGAACTTTCGGATTCAAAGATAACCTGATAAAAACACTTTTCAATTCTCCTAGAACTTTAACATTTGACCTATCCAATTGTACAATTTGTATATAAGACTTATTGGGATCTATGTTTGGCTTCTTGCACACGGAATAAGGCATGACATTAGATGAAGCCCCTGAATCTACTAAACAATTATGTACATTCTTGTTAAAAATATTAAAGGTTAAGAGAAAGGGAGGAGTATGCCAACTAGATACATCTCCAATTAAAGCAACATTTACATTTGATGAAAGATATTGAGTTGATTTCTCTTTTTTAGAATTTGATTGCAAGGTGTGAATTAACTTATTTTTTTGTTGTGTTAATTTGGTTAATTCATAAAGAGAAATATTAACTTTGGTCTTTTTCATATCCTATACAAGATCATAATCTAGAGCATCAGAAACAATGGTTGTTGGATTACTGAGAGGGGGGGTGAATCAATAATAGAGAATTTTAATCCTTTTAACCATAGTATGCAAGTATTATTTATCTTTATGGTCAATATAGAATTATCATCCAATAATTTCAGAGTAAATAAACTATGAACAAATGAACAATCATACACGTACACAATACACCATTATTTTTTATGTGCAAACCCAATGCAGGAGAAAACCACATAATGTTTTTTTCTTATTTGTCTTTAAGAATTACATTCATTGGAAGCACCAACTTCCTTTGTTTTCCAGTTGTAGCTAGAATGAGGCTCTGACCCCCTATTTTCAAGCTACAATCTGAGGGAAGCTCCAACTCCCCAATTCTCTGGCTACAACCAGAAGGAGGCTACAACCCCCTATGTTCTCCAACTACAATAGGCAGGTGGTTACAACCAATTATCATTGCCCCGTCCAACCGCCTTGAAATATAAGTGCCAAATGTAGAAACTGAATATGTCACTTTCACAACCTGTTCTGTCAAATCTGTCACTGTATACTCATCAACCAATCTGATCTGATCACATATACCTCAAACACTATACCACAAGTATGTACCTCAAACCATGTGCTGGAACCTCATTGTTATACAACCTCTATTTGTACCAACAACTTCAGCAACATACCTCAACCAAAATCCCTCAAACATGAACCAATACTAAACTTCAACAAATCTTCCTCAGATCAACTCTACATCAAGCCCTAAACTTCCAAGAGGGAATCCAACACATTTACAAGGAAAACCCTCAACTAGATTCATAAATTCAACACTACACATATGAAAACCATACATTTTTCTTCTTGTAGCGTTCTACTGCCGCGAATCTGTTGCCGCGGTTTTTCTGTCACACTTTTTATGCTGCGATTTTCATGTCGCACTTTATTTGCTGCACTTTTCTTCCAGTGATTTTCTTGTCGCATTTTTTCTACTGCACTTTTCCTGCGGCACTTTTTTTGCCGCAATTTTCCTGCCACGATTTTTTGTCGCACTTTTTTTGTCGTAGTTTACGTGCCGCAATTTTTCTTCCGCACTTTTTCTGTCGCACTTTTCTTGCTGCATTTTTTCTGCCACATTTTTCTCTATCAATAATACCTACCCAAATAACCTTTCACAAAATAGATATTCAATAGGTGCTAATGGGAGATCCTTTCTCTCTTATTTATACTTTCATGTAGCTTCCTTAAGTGGTTACCTTCTAACCAACTTAATCCACTTTCCTTAATTTAGGGCTAACCCACTTCTAACCGCTTGTCCACTTCTAACTCACTTTGCTACAAATAGTAAATTCTACACTTGTAGTTGTAACTAAATTATTATTTAATTAATTTCTTTTGCAACCACTTTGACTTATCCATAAATAGTAAACTCACCACTTCTTGTTGCAACCACTTTATTATTTAAATAATTTCTCTTTGCAACCACTTTGACTACTTTATTATTTAAATAATTTATCTTTACTCACAACTTCTTGTTGCAACTAACTTTTCTATAATTAGTCAATTCATAACTTCTTTTCCCTTCACTAACTTCTTGTTGCAACCACTTTTTTAGTTAATTTATTTCTTGATGCGACAATTATACCCATGATTAACTCCTAGTTTCACCCACTTGACTAATCAACTTCTTCTAGTATTTTATAGAATAAGTTGACTTCTTTAATCTTCTAGGGGCTTCTAGAAAACTCATGAGGGTTCTCCAATTTCACAAGGCCATAACTCTCTAACCGTGAGGAGTTATGTGGCATTCCACATATCATCGGAAATGGCATGACATGTATTATCCATCTAGAATAGTCTAACCTACATATACATTGATCTTCATTAAATTATTCCTCAACCAAACTTAGGTTCCTTAACCATACCTCTAGAGCTACCAAACATACTCAAGGGTTGACATCAATCTCTAAGAGTTGAAATCAATCTACAATATCACTCTCCAAAGGTTGACATCAATGACAAACAACAATCCAAGCCAATTTTCCATCAATTTAAACCAATTGTATGACAATCTCCCCCTTTTTCATTGATGGAAACACCAACATTGATGGCAACACTTAGTCATGATAAAATTCATGCTCATACAACTCATCAATGTTTCTATCTCTCCCCATTTGACATCAATGGAAAAGGGTATCTCTCCTTGGGGATACTCCGCCTGAATGACCTCTCCTTGGGGTTGCTCCCCCTGTTTAAATGCCTTTGATATTTTCATGGTGCTTCTAAGCCTCTGATTACTCTCTCTCCCTTCATATGAATAATATCTCCCCTTTTGAAAAAGGGTATCACTTCAATTCAACACTGAAGTCATATCACTCATTCTTCCTTTGTGACAATATATCCCCCTGGAAACATGCCTCTGTGCTTTCTCTCCAAGAATCTACCTCTCTATCCCACATCTAATGAATCTCTTCCCGTGGAATCATACCTCTATTCTTACCTCTTTGTCTGACAAATTCTTTGAATTATATTTCTACCTATCATTTTGGTTATGTTTCTCTCTCTTGACTTCTTTGCAAGATGTTGTGTAGAAAAAATATAAATCTTCTTGTACCTACTTCCTTTTGGAGTTATTGTCCATTGGTGCTTCCTTATGTAATCAAATAACATATATAATAAGGATTCAAGAATAAGCATTCAAGTATTCTTGTGTAATTATCATCCATTATGATAATGTTCCTTTGTCTCTGAACCACTCTCTGAACCAATCTATGAATCATGCTCTCATCCACTGTCATATATCTGTCCAAACCTGCTAAGTGTTCTTACGAATCCATATATGTCCATACTTTCCAAGACTCTGCTACACAACTGTCCATAATGTTGATCCATCTGTCATTGTACTATCATGAAGTCTTCACTACTACAATTGATTAATATATCATACTGTAAAATCTATCATATTGTACTTCTGCTAACTGACTCCTCTGAGTCTGTCTACTCAAACTATGCAAGATTCTTGAATGATGGTTCTCTGGTCTATCTCATCTACCACATAGACTCCCCCTGTCTATTATTCATATTACCTGGGAGTTTCTAAGTTGGATGCCTCAAACAAATTCATGCTCTAATGTGGAGTCATCATCATCTTAATCGGTAGATTCATCATCTCTCTGAACTCTGACTTCTTTCTTTGTGTCTGTGGATTCATCCTTCACTATAATACATGAAAGTACAATCTCTTGAACATGTTCCCTATTTACCTGTCCTCCTTTTCTTTCATTTCTTTTCGAAACCTTTTTGTATCTGACATCTTCCTTTTTCTTTGTAGATTTGTCTTCATCTCGTTTTATTGCCAATCTTGCGATCTCTGGGACCTCGTCTTTGTTCAC
>ML786901.1:212686-241460 GCA_009831015.1 Picea engelmannii | reverse complement strand
TCCTTCCATGTGGCCCTTTCTAGAAGGAAAATGAGTGCCTTAGTCAAAGACTAATAATATTCTACCACAAACTCCAAAGCATATCCTTCTACTACACCTTTGTACCAAAAATCAACTTCTCAGGTCAATTTATGGTCACACCAATGGATCTTTAACAGATTCTTAGTGATCCACTCAACTCTTCATGATGAGCACTAAGGTTGATGCTTCCCCACTAGCCTTTCCATCCTTTCATGCAAATTCACTAGAAATTCTACCGAGAATATTTCATGCAAACACTCAAACAAGTATTTCTCTTTGAATCTTTCCACATCTTCCCCTATGTAGGCACTTTCTTGACAAGCAAATTCATGAATACTTCCTTCATGACAATCATGAATCTCAACCTTCTCCATCCTCCACCACACTATTACTCTACATTTGTTAAGGTTTTGGCAGTGGAGTCGTGTTGTTAGTTGTATTTCGGACAATGAAAGGAGCTCAACAATGGCTCGGTGTAGTCTAGTGCACCAACATATTCAACTTTCTAGGAGGAAGGAGGTTTCACCTTAGGCATGAATGATAGTTTCCATGTGATTAAAGTGTAGAGTTTTAAAGATTTAATAGGGGTTGTATTCCATGACTAGTTCATTAGTCACATTCATTTAAACTATCGGAACTTACATCCTTCAGATCAATTACAAGCACTTACATATTATCCAAATACAATAGGAACACAAACACATAAGAAAAACGATCATCCTCTATATTAGAAACATGAATGATATTACATAACTTTGATGTATAACTATAACGAAGAACTTATAACTCTCTAACTAGCTAGCATCTCTTTCTAACTCTACTAATTATATATGAAACTAGAGTAGTTACAAAATATTCTAGAATATATTGCGGAATCTTCCAATTGTTACCCACTCATACAGAATTTTACAAAGCTTCTACATATTTATAGACATACACAAAGGATTGAGAAAATTGGGTGTAGAAGATATATAAGACTCCTCAATATACACGTCCTCGGACTTCTGCAGAACTATGTACTTAGGATTCTATAGTCGCATTGCTTCTATGAATTCATCTTCTGTTGAACTCCACTCTATGTAAACACTTAGTCAAAACTGAGCCACAATGGACCTCTAATTTCCATTCACAAACTATCAAGATATGCATTGTTGTGTCCATGGTGCACTTGTCTCGAGCACCATTCTCCTTCTCAATATAGCTCACAAATACCTTCTTCCATCTATTCCACCTTATAGTCCAATTCATAATGCTACAATTTGCTTTAATGGTGTCCTTACTACAACTCTTCAAGCCTCTTTTCACACCTTCAAGTTCACTGAACACATGACTACCACTTTTGTAGTGGCAATGTACCATCATAACTCCCCAAATAGTTATTTTCCATATAAGATGGGCACACCCCAAGCTCGCCAAAACAGAATTTGGTGTCAAGAACTTACCTTGAATTGTATAGACAAGCCAGACCTCAACCTAGTCTTGATGCCATAAACTATGCACACAAGATTTAGATGCCCTCCATTCCCACTGGACAAATTTGTAGCATGGGCATGTAATAAGGAAAAGTGGAACCAGGAAAGGAAAACAAACTCTAGATAACACAAGCAATATCATGAGAGTCAACCAAAAGCAGTAGTTCTCCTATTGTCCATTCTCATAAAATGAACCTCTAATTGCAAATCGAGTGGTTGCTTCCTTCCAAGCCCAAGAGGTTTCCCTATTAAACCAACACACATTCCATAGTACAACCATCATGACATTCACTAACACTTGTGCTAGAGGAATGAATCAAGTAATTAGGATATGATGCTTGCATATTAAATCCTTGTCTCATTGACTTAAATGCACGAGGGAACGAGTGTTAATGTGACAGGGGCTTGTCATCATTATTAACCTTGTCATGGGGAAACATAGATGAAACTTAACTTTTAATACACAAATGTAAATAATAATAGAAATAATTTAAGGAATGAAAGTTTTAGTGAAAGATTATCAATAATAATAATATTATAACAAACAAACAATAGTAAAGATATACATTCAAAGTAGTGAATTAAGCATTTTTTTATTCATTCATTTTGAAAAACTCTATCTCACTAAAGTTCTAAATTCATTGTTTAATTCCAAATTTAATAAAATATGTGTTCTTTCCTATACAAGTTTATTTTGTAACTAGATCATTAATTATTTATAATATTAATGATGTGATAATACATACAACTCAAAAAATATCATTAAAGAACAATATTACTAAGGTTTATTTTATACGGCTAGTGTTCGAGAGTTCTTAGAAAAATTCTTTACTACTTTTGATGTTGATCTATGGACAATATCATGTAGATGAGTTTTTGTCTTTTTCCTTCATGAATTAGGGTTGGAAAAAGAAATTTTCAAAATCATTATAATACAAGATGATTGTGATTGAGTATGTTAAAATGATTATGTTTGTATGGAAATCCAAATTTGTACATATTGTGTAGATGATTCTATAGAAAATAAAATTTATAATAGTTAATGGGTCTATATTATTAGAAAATCTTATTATTATGAAGATGTAAATGAAAATATTTGTTATAATGTTTTATTAAAAAATTAATATTATAAAAACTTTAAAACATTGATAAATTAATGTTATCATTTTTTCTATAATTATGAAAAGTTTATTATATTATATTTAAAAGTGTATATTATTACAAAATCTTATTATTATGAAGATGTGAATGAAAATATTTATTATAATGTTTTATTACAAAATTAATATTATAAAAACTTTAAAACATTGATAAATTAATATTATATTTTTTCTATAATTATGGAAAGTTTATTATATTATATTTAAAAGTGTAGAAGTAAAAAATATATAATGAGTTAGAATGTTACATAATTAATTTATATTGTAAATTTAAATTCCATAAAATATTATTGCAAAACTTAATAATTGTTAAAATGGGAATGGTAGATACTTGTTAAATGTTAAATCCATCAAGGATGTAGTTGTTATTCTTAAAATGGGTGGATGTAAAATTTAATGTCACTAATATTTTCTACACTTATTAGAAGTGTATTATACTTATTGCATAATGTGTTGGGTTATTGCAAAACTTAATAATTGTTAAAATGGGAATGGTAGATACTTGTTAAATGTTAAATTCATTAAGGATGTAGTTGTTATTCTTAAAATGGGTGGATGTAAAATTTAATGTCACTAATATTTTCTACACTTATTAGAAGTGTATTATACTTATTGCATAATGTGTTGGGGTGTAGTAATAGTATTTAATTTTTTAATTTGGTTGGGATGTTTAATATTTTTTTATTGTTAATTTGGTTATTATAATTTTTATGTATTATTAATTTAATTTTTGTTTTAAATAAATCTTTTAAAATATATTTAAAAGACATGCTTAACATATATTTGAAAGATCAATTTTAATCAAATCTATTAATGTCAAAAGGTATAAATAATGTGAAATATTTAAAATTTAATGTTATCAATATTATAGTTTGTTTTTTTTCTAGTTGCTTTGCTATTCAATTGAATCAAAGACACCTTTCCAATTAAAAGAGTCTTAGATTTATGTAATATTTATCAATTAATTACTAAATTCATTTGATATTTTTTTATAGTTGATTAGAGTATGATATTTTTATAATTAATTTATTTTTTGTTAAGTTGATAAAAACAACAATAACTACAAATTGAATATTATTAATTTGTAATAATATTAATATTGAAATCTAATAACTATGTAAATTACTTATATTAACTAGATAAGATCAAAACTTACAAAACCCTAATTAAAAGGAAAAAAAGATACTATATCAATAAAAGCCAAGAGTAACTTTTACAACTATACAAGTTGGATCCTAAGAAGTTTTGGAGCCAAATTCTAAAACACAATACTAAAGAAAATAATAGGATTCCCTTAAGGGATTGAAATTCCTACCTTAAAAGTCTTTACGAGTATTGTCCCTACAAAGGAAGAAGTTTTTTCTTTAGATGACATAGAGTTCGGGGTTAAGCGGCTCGCAAATGGGAAAGCTAAGGACATTGAAGGCTACCAAGCTGAAATTTTTAAAATCGGAGGGTCAATCCTTATCCCTCACATACACAAGCTCTTCAATTTAGCAGTCAAGCAGGGCTTCCCTAAACCCTGGATGTAAAGCCTCATTGTTCCTATTTTTAAAAATGGGGATAGAAACATTCCTTCTAATTATAGGACCATTATGATTAGCCATATTTTAGCCAAGCTTTATGAAATTATTTTGGAAAAGAAGATTAGTCTTTGGCTAGAAAGTCACGGTAAAAGAGCTAAAGGCCAGGTCGGGTTTAGGAGATATCATTCAACTGTGGACCATCTTTTTACCTTTAGAATCATTGCAGAGGAGTTTCACAATACTAAAACCAATCTTTTTTGTTGTTTTGTTGACTTTAGAAAAGCCTTTGACATGGTTCCTAGGAAAAGCCTTTGGAATATGTTGGAAGAGATAAAAGTGCCTCTCGAGTTGAGGGTTGTTGCAATAAGGATGTATGAGAACGTTGTTGTTAAGTTTAAAAACACCAAGGGTTGGTCAAAAGAGATTAACTACAATATTAGAGTCAAACAAGGTTGTCCCTTGTCCCCTACCCTTTTTGGCATATACATTGACAAGTTAGAAGAATGCTTGGAAAAAGCAGATTGTGCCGGCCCTACTCTCACTGGTATAGTCATTAATCTTCTTCTTTATGTCGATGATATTGTTCTTATGGCAAGGAGTCCCATGATCTTGAAAACCAACTAAGAATCCTCAAGGAATTTTGCTCCAATATGGGTATGATTGTTAATACTGATAAGACTAAAGTCATGATTATTAAATCCAATAAGACCCCTTATGATAGATTTATATATGACAACAACAAATTGCAGGAAGTGAATTCATACAAATATCTTGGAATTGATATTCACCACAAGCTCAATTGGAATTATAGCATTGAGAAAAGGATTATTGGGGAATGGAAAGCTTATTATGGGCTTGAAAACAATTGTAAATCAATTGATCTTTGGAGTTGGGATAAGAAGAAAATCCTCTTTCAGACTCTTGTTACACCTGTTATTCTTTATGGATGTGAAGTTTGGGCCTGTAGTATCTCTCGTGAATCTTGGAGAAAGATAGAGCAAATACAAAAGAATTTTATAACCTATAATCTCAAAATTAAAGGAAATACACCCTATCCCATCCTCCTCTTAGAAACAAGTCTCTCCCCCATTGAGAGCATGGCTATGACTAGATATCTAATGTACAAGAACAAGTTAAACAACATGGAAGACAAGAGACTACCTAAAATTGCTTCAAAATCAAGTCATAACCACCATCGACTCAAGCGAGGATGGCATAGAGACACCCAGTCTTGACTAAACTGTTGGGGAATCATGGAAGAAACCATTTTGGAGAATAAAGATACTATTAAAAAAAACGTCAAATCAAAATTTAAGGAGAAAATGTGGTGTGATAAAGAGTTAGAGGAAAAAAGAAAATTAAGGTATTATAAAGATGTAATCAACCCTAATCTAGAAGATCGAAATTATCTATCTATTTTTCCAAGCGTAAAGAAAAAAATAAGCATTGCTAAGACAAGAACAAATTCTCACGAGCTCCATAGTGAAACTAGGCGTTGGTCAATTCCGAAAACACCATGGGATGAAAGAGTGTGTCATCTTTGTGACACTAAAAAGGTTGAAGATGAAAATCACTTTCTCTTAGATTGTCCAGCCTATACCCATATTAGATCTCATTTTCAAAATATTTATCACACTACCAACCTTCTGAACCTCTTAACTCAACAAAAATATGGTGATCTTAGAAAGCTTCTCTTAATGTTTTTCGAGCACAGACACAAAATTCTAAAGAATCACAAGTAATCACTTACCCTCTTAAGGTCCGATAGACCAATTCGGTCTTAGTGGACATTAATCATCATCATCATCATCATCATCACCATTTCAAGTATAGATTTATAAATAATAATAATAATGGCTATTTAATTAATAAATTGGGAGTTGCTCACATTTACATTTTTTAGAACCAATTTGTGCACTTTCAAAAGTAGTTTTTGCACTTTGAGAATCCAATTTTCCACTTTTCAAAACCAATATCCATACTTCACGAATCCAACTTTGCACTTTTAACATCGGATAATCACATTTTAAGGATGTGATTTCACACTTTCAAAACATTGATTTTGGTGGGCTTAGACTTGAATGAACAAATTTAATGCAATTGACATTTAACACTTAATCTCTTAAGAAATATATTATTGTACACATGTTTGTTATGTTGATTGATGATCATTGATAAAAGAAGGCTAAACATTTTACCCTACTACACATTGCAAATTGCAGTTTTGGATTAAAAATTGTTATTTTTAATGCAAAAATAAATTCACCATCCTAAAATACCATACTACACCAGCATTGTGCAATGTTAACATGATTTAATCCAAAATTATTCTTATCATATTTCAAACTAAAAATAAAGATTTCCCTTATTTTGAGTAATTCTTACCTTTGAATAAGTCATGATCTTATTAATGAGTGTCAATGACATTCATATCTAAAATGCTACTTCTACCAATGTTGATTCTACTAAAAAAAAATACTCAACAAAATTTCTCCATAAATGATTTGTCACATAATGTTGACTTGAGATACTCAACAAAATAATGTTGTTTGAATTGAGATACTCAACACGATAATGTTGTTTGAATAATAGCAATGACTCATCATCCATAATGTTATAGTTATAATGAAAATGACCAATAAAATTTCCATGTCATCCTTGTCCACCTTCTCTTATGGACTCCATGTCCTCTTTGTCCAAAATTTCCATGTCTTCCTTGTCCACCTTCTCTTATGGACTCCATGTCCTCTTTGTCCACCTTCTCTTATGAACATATCTCGTCCTATTTGCCATGAGTTTCTTGGTGGTTCCAAGTGTGTTTCTTAACATGCATATATTATCTTGTAGAAAGCAACATGAAATGAATTTTGGCAATTCTTTTTCTTTGCTCTGATTGTAGTGAGGTTAAGATGTTGTCGTAATTCTTGAAAACCCTTGTTTCACCCCGTAATTATGAGAAAGTTGAGAATGTGGGAGTTAATTATTGCGATTCAGAAAATGACATCCGAATTACAAAGACATGAAGGTGGGGAACGTACGTTAATAAGAAATGATAAAAAAAAAAGTGTTAGCCTTATCAATGAAACCAAAACATATTTTTGGAATGTACGATAAGAAAGGAATCAAATGAAGCATGTGGTGCGTCCATTGATTCAATGTTTGGGTTCTTAGCATCTAGTAAACATTATTAATTGGACATGAGGCATTGTGGTTGCCAATATTGTATGAGTCTTTTCCATGGCAGGCTACATTAATCTAGTGTGGCAGAAAAAGACATGCAAGCCAAGTCCCCTATATTTTACTCTTTTTCTAGGTTGATGGTGTTTTGACTTCTACCTCTGGCACACTGAGGATAAAGGAAGTCTACCAACCATTACAACATCATCATTTTTTTTTTTGTTATATTCAATGCACGTCTATAATTATTCACATTTTTGGAAGTAGCGCTCACATCACACATTTCATTAAACAATTCACCCCACCACCGCACGATGCAGCATGCTCCGCGTACAACCACACAGACGCACAATCCGCAACGCAAGATAAAAGTGACAGAATGGAAAGGGGATGCATAACAGTGACAGATTGAAAAGGTGATTAAATTAGTGATTTGGCAACCCCATTACCATTAATGTAAGTTGATGGGGATCATGGCCAAATCCAGTGGAGTGCACACTATTTATAGAAAGGTGATGTGGATCATGCCCAGAATCATACTATTTATATATTCTTGTGACATATCAGCTTGTGTGGGATAATTATATATTCATGTGACATATCAGTTTGTGTGGGATAAAGGAAAATTTCACCAAAAGTTTGTCCACGTTGAGATGCTGTAACTAGTTTATAACTCAATAATAATTGCATTTACAACTCACCAAGTTCATGCACAGTGCACAGAATAGCCGTGCTTGACCGGGAGTCTGGACTGCAACTGTTTTTTAGGAGAGGAAGAAGAAGACAACACGACATCATCCATTACAGATGCAGGAAAATCGTAGTACGCAGTATTTGTCTTTTTTTAAGTATTCATTTTCTGAACCGCCCGAGATCGAATCTCCCCACTACCGAAGTCCTTTATTGCAGGATGGCGATTGCGGGTAAGCAACGTCTGAAAAGTAGTAATAATACATGAGAGGAAGGGTCACATGCGTCACGCCAGAAGATTAAAGGCCAACAAGACGTCCGTGTTATTCAATTAATGGACACTCCAAACAGCCACAGCTAACATTATTATTATTATTATTATGCTACGTTAGGTGGCCTCTGCAGTCGCTGGCTTCTGCTCTACTTTTATAATCTACTTCTTATGCTCTCTCTGTCTGTGTCTGCCTTTGCTGCAATCTTTTCAGAGCACTGCTGACCACTGACCAGCGCCCAACCGACGATTGGACTTTGCCCATATTATTATTGCTGTCCGTTCTAGAGCGTTTGTCTGGAGAGCGGGGGAATCGAACCAAGGACCATGTGGGTGCCACCGCGCCATCACATTTCTTTTTGGAGTGGGGTGGCCCTTCATTTCCCCGCAGTTAGGAGCTGGTGACGCATTGAAGGATAGTGGGCTTCATATAGTATCAATGCCTCTAGGAATGTGGGGTCAGCTCGTTACTTTTCTGGTTCTCTTTTAAACCTCCTGACGCGAGCTCGAATCCCCGAAGTGGCATGGCCCGGCAATTATATAATGTGCTAGTTTGGTCTGGCAGTCCCCCTGACGCGCCTGGAATTAAAAGTTTTGTTGTATAACTGCAGACACTGGGCACGGATATTGCCCTGGTGGCCGGCCCCAACCTCTGTCTTCAATCATTCTAACACAGACTCTTTTGGAAGGACACGTGAGTGAAGTTCCTGCAGACACGTCAAACACACGCACATCAGATATCGTCATTTCACGGGGATCTTCAGCTCATCGCTAGCCATGGTTACTCATAGACACAGTCACTCCTCTTCTCGGCCGTTACCGTGACACTCACTCCAAACCCATTCCGATGACCCCACTCCACCACGAAATTCATTTATTCCTTTTGGAGAACTGACATGTACGCCTGGCGGGCCCCCTGTACCTTTTACTGTACAACATATGCCCAGGTTTGGTGGGAGCGACACTTCCTGCAGGCTGACACATCGTGATTATGTTGGAAATTCGAACCGCCATTAATTACCCTCCGTGTAAAGGATTATGGATGTCATGATACGATATCATATCCCAAACGGATTCTACTAGAAAAACGCTGCCTTTGATTTGATTTGACCCGACCCTCAGACTTACCGTCGCCGTGAGAATTTCTCTCAGATTTCCTTCCTTTTACTCACCGTCACGTTACTCGTCGGCTCGGCGCACTAAGAAGATGAAGTGAGATGTTAACCATTGGCATCCACAACCTCGCTGCAATGCACTGCAACAAAAATACTTTCATGTAATTATAAATCGAATCAGTGATGTCAGTCAATCTGTGGGGTCAATGGCCACCACATGAAACTCCGGGACAAACTCGGCGTAAAGTCTTGGGCTCCCGATGGGATTAAATCTGGAGCACGATCCACTCGTAGATATTCATGTCACTACTCCACTCTTCTCTTTTATTATTTTATGTTTATGTTTTAGCGTGCATTCAGAGTCAGACCAAATGGCGGAGAGATATGGCAGAGTCCATCCATCTGTTCCTAGTCAGGCCCGGCCCATATGTGGAAGGGATGGAGATGGGGATGGGAAGTTACGATAGTTGTACATTTAGCAACAGAACGGGGAGCACATTGCACGGCCGTCAGTCATGGCTAAAATGCACTCCAACATCAAACAAATAAGGAATTGATGGATCCACCAACAAAACAGTAGGTTAGTCGCAGCGAAGAAAACGTTAAAAGAAGCGGTTGCACAGCACTCATTTCGTCAAGAAAAAGACTAGGGGGCGGCTGTGCATAGGACGTTGGAAACTTCGTCCCTCTACCTATTTCCCATTCCAGCCGTCGTCATAGTCTCGGCGTGCGTGACTAGACTTATTTACAACCAAAGGGTCTCACGTGTCGTGTTGAGCAATTTTTCGTCTTTGTTCTAGTAGGGAGACCACGTTGCCTCTAATACGCCAAAACGGCCTGCAACGCGATACGTGGGAAGGCGGACCACGTCGTTCCCGTGTCTGCAAGGCTGGCACGTTCTAGTAAGTGTCGAAAAACCATTAAACCTAGCAGACACTAGTAGGCCTTCCCCTCTCGGACTTGCCTTCACAAGGGGCCCCGGCCCTCCTACTTCCCTTTTCTTTAGGCCCCACTGCCTAAATGCCTAAATATGATAGGGTCATATGCACCAGACCTGAGCTGGCCTCTCCTGCCATCTCCTTACTCAGTTGGCCCCTCTGCCCAATAAATTTCATCCGTCCACTTAGTATTTAAATCCACACAGACCTAAATATACGTAACACTAACAAAAACAATAATAGGTGGGTAGTACACCTTTATGTGATTATCCCTTTCTCCCAAAGCTTCCAGATCTTCTCGATTCGGTCTCTGAAACTCCCTTGAACTTTTCTTTGCAACTTCTCTCTTTATTGACATTTTGGAAAATAATTATTGCTCGAGAATCTAACCCCGTGTGGTTTACTAATGTGTATTGCCCAGTCTGGGACACCGGGTGGCATTATTAAATATCTTCAACTAATTTCTTGAAACTAATAATATCCCCAACACTGTATTTAAAAGAAAAAAACAGTTGAATGGCTCTAGCATGTTGATAAAGGAAAAGGAAAAAGGTGTAAGCTTATCCCACTTTTAAGACATTTGTTATCCTAATCAGATGCCAATACCAACGCTGTTTTGTCATTTCCACAAAGGACATTAGAATTTTGGTCCTCGTACAAAAGAAAGTTGCGATCACTTGTTATAGTGGCCCGTCAAATAAGTGCGCCTTCCCCTTCGTCTCTCTTCCCCCATTTTGATTCTTATTTTTCCTTTTAAGGTTTGAAAAAACCACCATCAATATGTTAATTTTGATATCATCCGTAAACTATTTTATTATTTATACTGTGAATTATTTTATTATTTATACGGTAAATTAATGTTTTGGGAATTTTATTTAATTTTAAATTAATTTATATATTAAAATTTCAAAAATAATTATAATTTTTTTAATAGTAATTGATAAAAATTATATATTTATTTAGTGAAATAATCGATTTCAAAAAAGGACATCCTTATATAATTTGCTTTCAATGATGCGTCAAAATTATGTATAACCGGTCAACAATAATCTCCAAGTCTTATATGTTCCAAATTGTCCATGGACTAAAAGAAAATTTAATTTGTGTAGTACATTCAAAAGTTTGGCACTACACCAATGGGTCACTACAAACATACTTTGTGTTAAAAAAATTATTTAAAAACTATGAATACAACTCTTTGAACAAAATTCCACAACCTTGCATGTATATATTATAACCCACTATATGGGTCAATACAAACATACTTTGTAAATCAATATGAACAAAACTACTTAAAATTAATAATCAATTTTCATTTTTCTCTTGTCGCCTTGGATTTGTATTTAAAATAATGTGAATATCAAATTTGGGAACAAATCCTATAATAAAATCTTTATTTATGAACTACCGATGCAACTCTTTCAACAAAATTCCACAACCTTGCATGTATATATTATGACCCACTGTATGGGTCAATACAAACATACTTTATGAGTCAATATGAACAAACCTACTTATATTAATAATTAATACCAAGATGAGGTACACTTCCAAGATGCAATGCATTGCATTGATGACTTTTATTTCATTAAGTTAATTGGACATTTCTTTTACCAGTAATATTGTTCATATTGTTTTTTATATTAAATTTTTTAGTTTTTTTATTAGAGACATAGGGTATACATAATTTTTGTAGTCTTATTATAGAGGTACAACTTGAGTAAGTCTAATGGTTAAGAACATGTGTAGCCTTATTATAAAGGTACAACTTGAGTAAGCCTAATGGTTAAGAACATGTGTAGCCTTATTATAGAGGTACAACTTGAGTAAGCCTAATGGTTAAGAACATGTGTTTCCTCTTAAGAGGTCACAGGTTCAAATCTAGAGGGGGGTAGGACATGTACACCTCCGTAGACTTTAGCAGTCAAATTGTTGCGGGAAGTGGTCTCTTGTCCCACAATCAAGAGGGTCTCATACACTAGTTTGGTGTCTAGCTTAGCCGTGACCTTAAAATTAGATTATTATTATTATTATTATTATTACAATGTGTTATGTGTCCATGATCGATAATGCAAGAATAAACACTATGACCAAGATAATCTATCTTTTAAAATTATTATTCTATGAAATACCTAACTTTTATAATTACTTTATTTTAAGAAAATAGACTTTAGGTTTATGAGGCTAACATACACCCCTCCCCCCCCCCGCTTTAATCTAAAAGATTATTTTTACAAATGCCAAATTATTCTATGAACATAGTGAATTTTATTTTACCAAGTGATTTGGTGAAAATACATTAAGTTTGATCTTCAGATGGACAATATTGTGGCTTGATGATATCATTGTTTTTTTTAACAAAAAACTGAATTTTTTTATATATAAAAGGCACGACCGAGGTCGCAAAGTAAAAAAGAGGATACCAGCTACAAAATTTTCATCAGAAGGTTACAACAAAGAGTCTGTCAAAGATTCTACTTCTGAAATCTAAACTTTTTGAATCTATCTTAGAACTATCTTTCGGAAAGATTTATTATGTCATTTTTACAAAATTTTGAAGTGCCATATTGATCTGCTTAGGCTCGGTCTTCCTCTGGTGGGGGCTCGAGTGCTACATTCAGATCAGCTAGAATTGGGTCTGCCCCGCTTCCTTCCTCCTTGTTCTAGCTTTGCATTGAAGAGTTGGATGGCCTGGCTTCCAGAATTGCTTCCATACGCTCCCCTTGACGTCTGAAAAAATTCAACTTCGTCTTGTAATTGATTGATTAAGGTGTGACGTTGAGCTAGTGTGTCCAGAGTGAAGGTGAGTGTGGAGCTATGAGAATTCAGACGAAGTGTCAATTGTTGAGTGGTGGAGAAGTTACCGTCCACCAATTCATCCTCCGATCTTTCACGAGTTGGGTGTTGTGCCATATTGGCAATTAGACTAACTGTAAATACCCTCCTCCAATTAATGGTGATTTCTTCAACTCAATTGGGGTTGGCGCTGAAGTTGGTGCTGCCTTTTTTAATTTTTTTGTTGTAGTGGTTGTCTCTATAATTGTCGTTGTCAAAACTGCCTTTGGCTACTCTTCCTCTGTCTTCATCGGTGTTGGAGATTCCTCGGACTGTGGGGTGCCTTTTGTTATTGTCGCAAACCAAATCGCCTCTGGTCCGTCCCCTCCTACAGTGTTTGAAATTGCCTTTCACCAAGCTACTCCCTGGGAGTTTGTTGTTCACTATTTCATCAAATGTTAAACCTTTGTTGTTGAAGCTATGGCATGTTCTCAAGGGGCCTCTACTCTTTAACTACCCTTCCCATTTGAAAATCCACGTTAACAGGTTCCGTTGTGGCTAGTTGAGACACTGAATCGGGCATTGGCTATCCAAATTTCCTCTTATGGCTATAATTTGGCATGAAAAATGTCGTGCAAACTCAAAAATGGAATGGCGTTCAAGCGTTGATGTGGCAGGTATTGTCAGCATCCACTTACTATGAAGCATGGCTGGAAACCTTTCACGGGCCTTCACCTCAAGCAGAATTAAGTTAGAAGTGATATTGTTGGTTGCAGGGCACGTGTGGAGTGACAGGTGTGATAGGTTGCCATAGAGGAAGAGCTCCTTGCATATCAAGGAAATCCATATTTTCGTCCTGCAGCGTACAGACTCTCACGGAGCAGAGAATGCGCAGGTACATTGTTCCCCCAACCATGATGCTCGGCTTACCACTTAAACCTTTCAACTGAAACGTCGTGTGGCAGGTGGCGTTAGGTGGAGCATAATCAGAAGGGGGCTGAGGCATTTGGGGGGGCAGGAGAACAAGGGCCTTCCCATAACTTCCATGTGACCAAGACCCATTCCAATTGCTTGATGTGTCTGCTCATTCTCTACCCTATTTTTTGTACATAGGACGTGGTAGAATGATGAGTGAATGGTGGATAGGATAGCTCTAGTCCTTTCAATGGTTATTTTCAACTTTGTATTCTTCAGGTCCATTCTTTTAATAAAAAGATGGATTATATTCTTGGAGTCCCCTATTACAATTATGTGGCTGAGATGACGATCCTGAGCTAGGAGAGCTCCTTGATATAACGCATAGGCCTCTGCCAAGTTGTTGGTGGTTACACCTAGATTCCAAGAGTAGCATAGCAATCTTTTTCCTCTAGGGTTGTACAATACCCCTCCCGCACCTGCCTCCCCTGGGTTTCCTTTTGATGCACCATCGAAACAGAGAACATGACTATCTTGGGCGTTTAGGCAATTTTTGAAATCTTGGGGGGGAAATTGAAGCTGCCAGCATGATTTTCTTGGAAAAGTTAGGGGGTGGAGGGCAGGTAAATTTATTTTAGCAAACCATTTTTCTTCTTATGTTGTCAAGGGGCCACTTGCTCAGGGTTTTAAATGACTAAAGGAGAGGTACTCACCCAACTGGCCGATCGCAAGAGATGCTACAAAGGGGGGGGGACTAACTTCTCCTTGAAAATTCTTTTATTTCTTGCCAGCCAAATTTTCCAGCACACATATTTAATCGAGGCCTTCCAGACATGACTTAGAATTGGATTCTTGGTGAGTGAGACTTTGTAGTATTTACTCCATTTTCCAATTAGACTTCTACTACTGGTCGACCAAGATATTTGAGGGGTTAGATCTGAGTAGACACTATGCATCACTTGTTTGGTAAAATTGCAGTTTAGGAAAAGGTGATCAGTGCTTTCATGGTTTTGATTATAGAGAGCACATCTAAATGGACCCATGTAACCTCTTTTATTCATATTTTCGCCTCTTAGAAGCTTGTTGTGAGCTAACTGCCAACCAAAGGTATTAATCTTTGGTAGACCATCCGGATTCCAAATTTCTTTCCAGATGGCAGTTTTTTCTGGAAAGCCGTTTTCTTGGAGGAGCTTTTTGTATCCCAACCTTAGTGTGTACCCGACCACTTCCCAATCCCTACCGTCCTTCCGATTAAGGTGAACAGGGGCAGAACCAGAGACAAACAAGAGAAATGGATGAGCCTCATTGCGCAGGAGAGGGGGGACCTCTCCCAAATTCCAATTTTTCCAAGCACCATTTCTCTTCCATTCAGAGATATCAAAGATAGTGGTTTTCCCCTCGGAGGTTAGCCAGTGTCTAAGGGGGTCAAGAGTGGAGATGCAAGATAGTTTTCCCTTGTTTGAGAAATGATCATCCTAAATTTTAATTTCTTTTTTGTTTCCTGGACTCCAACTGAGATGGTTTTGAATGAGCGAAAAAGAGACCCAGATTAGCTTCCAGATAGGGGAACCTGATTGACTGAGTGTGACTGTTTCTAGACACCTATTTCTGTTTTTTGAAATATACTTGTAACAGATTGCCTATTTCCACCATTTTTTTCCTCTAGTGATTAAGCGCCATATTAATTTTTCCCCTGGTGCTATGTTGATCGTTTCTGGGTCCCGGATACCCAATCCCCCATTTTCTTTAGGAGCACAGATAGTTGACCAACTATCCATGTGAATTTTTTTCCCATTGTCTTTTCCCCCTTGCCAAAGAAATTTCCTGATTAATTTGGCCATTTCTTTTTTAATGGCCACCGGAGCATGGAGGGCTGAGAATTGAGATATTGGAAAGGAGGATAAGACTGACTTTATTAAGACCACCCTTCCAGTTGGGTTCAACCAAGTTGCTCCCCAAATTTTGAATTGGTCCTTGAGCTTTTGGAGGATCACATTCCATGCTTCCCCGGGGAGGGATTTTGTACCGATAGGAGTGCCAAGGTACTTGAAGTACTTCCAATCAATCGAAAAGGAGAACTATATGATGTTTTCAATTCTAACCATTGTACTTGTTTTCATGTTCCATGCATAAATTTGGCTTTTGAGCTTATTGATAAGAACCCCCAAAAGCTATTTCATATTGGTCGAGAACCAGTTTGAATCTTCTAGCCATCATTTGAGAGGCACCTCCTAGTAGAAGAGTATCATCAACAAACTGTGAATTGTTTAATCTTCTGACACCCCTTTCTATTTTCAGCCCTGGGATATTTCTAGTGGCTCTTTCATGTTCCAGTATTCTATTCAACGTTAGAGTGGGAAACCTTGCCGTAGTCCTCTTGTGGCTTGGAAGAAAGGAGTTGGGCGCCCATTTATCAGGGGAGCTATCTAAGGGGACGATATGCAAGCCCCGATCCAAGAGACAAAGGAGTGATTGAAGTCAAATATTTTTAAATCATCATAGAGGAACTCATGTTTTACTCGATCAAAGGCATTTTCCATATCTATTTTGATTATCATCCATTTTTCTCTATTAGCGACACTAGTGTGAATTGCCTCCTGCACTAGGATGATATTATCCCAAATTTGCCTTTGCGTCATAAAGCCCCCTTGATTGGGAAGAATGAGTTGTGGGAGTAGATGCTTTAACTTGTTTGAAATGATTTTTGTTAGGATTTTGTAGGAGACATTACAAAGAGAGATAGGGCGAAAGCGATCAAAGGAATTTGCATTTTTTTCTTTGGGAATCAGAACTAGAAAGGAGGTATTAGTTTCTCCTCCTAATTTGCAAGATTTTTGGACATATTTAATCATACAGAGAAGGTCATTTTTTATTATTTCCCAACACCTCGATAAAATGGAGAGTGAATTCATCCAGCCCAGGGGATTTGTCAGGATCAAACTCGTAAACCACTGCTTTAACTTCCACTTATGTGACCACCTTGTTCAACTCTTGATTATCCTTTTCCTTTATCAAATGCAGAATCTGCTCCATAAATTGTAAGCTATGCTCTTTGTTATCTACACCATCTTGGGTATAAAGTTTTTTAAAGTGGGAGGAAGCCTCCTTTTTTACCTCCTTAAAAGAATTGACTCTATCTCCTGAGGCTATTTTTATTTCCACCACTGTGTTTCTGTGTTGTCTTGCTTTGGCCTGCTTGTGAAAAAAAGAGGTATTTTTGTCCCTTTCTTGAAGCCACAAGGCTCTAGATTTGGGTCTCCACTCATTTTCTTCATTGTGGAGCGCTCTCAAATAATTTTGAAAGTGCTCTTTCTCATGTGCTAAATGTCTTTTTTGAATTGCATTAGTGTCCATTTCCTCCTGAATATATTCTAGTTTCTTTTTATACCTTTCAATTTCTCCTCTTGTGTTGTGGAAAGAGACTTTAGCCTATTCCTTTATTACTTGTTTTGCCTTTTTGAGTTTTTGTTCCCAAATATACACAGGGGTTTTGTCCACCTAGATTGACCAGAACGAGGAGATTAAGGGGAGGAAGTTCGGGGAATCCAACAAAATTGGGTTGAATTTGAAAGGGATGGGTCCCATATTTTCTACTTTGTCTAAGGAGAGGGCTATCGGGAAATGATTTGAGATACCCCAAGGGACAATTTGGGATGAAATGTTGAGCGGACGGAGCAGGATAGAGCTATAGATGAGAAAACAATCCAGTTTGGCAGCAATGTGTCCCACCCCTAGTCTTTTATTGCTTCGAGTGAATTCCCCTTTAGAGAGATGGACATCAAACAGATCCAGTTCCAAAATCAGGTCCTCCATGTGTTCCCTGAATGGATACCTTACTATTGTACCTCCTTTTTTTCCCTTTGGTGTAAATTTGTATTAAAATCTCCTGCAATAATGCAGTTGTTTTGGGCTCCGAGCTCTTTGATTTTCATTAGGGATTCCCAACATTCCCTTTTTTCCCAGTAATTATTAGGCATATAAACATTACATATAGGATAAGTGATACATGTTTGTAGATGCTTTAGTTTCACCAGTGACCAGTGTGTTGATTCTACTGCTTGTTCTTCTCTGAAGTATTGAGTGTTCCATACATAGTGCAGATCCCTCTAGATGCACCTCTAGCATTCAACGTTGTTCCACTACTTGTTTTCCAGATTTGTTTCATTTCTCGCAAGGCTTCAAATCCCTGCAGTTTTGTCTCTTGAATTAGGAGGATATAGGGTTTCTTTGTTATGATTAGTTTTCCCATTTTTTCTTTTTTTTTCCTCTTCCCCAATCCTCTGCAGTTCCAGGAGACAACCTTCATTATTTACTGGTGTGTTTTGTCCCCCCCCCCCCTTTCGTGGGCTGAGACTGCCCTTTTTTTGTTGGGGATTTCCCACCCTTCCCTTATTTTTTAATAATTTCTTCTAGCGTTGGTTGGGTTCCTAGATTCTTATCCTGGTTAGTTGTTTTTTCCCTTCTGTTTTTATTGGTTTTCCTTCATGCTTTCGTGGATCTGGCATCCTTTAGGAGTTCCATGTCCAACTCTTCCCCCGAGTCCTCCTAACTATCATCCTCCTTTTCTTGGAGAGGATCCAAGGGCTGGGGGTCAAGCTCTACTATAGGCGAAGTGAGGCCTGGATCCAGATTTGGCTTACTTTCTTCTGTGCTTTGTTTTGAGTTAACCATTTTTGCCTATAGATTTTCAAGGGGGTCGAATTTATTTTTGCTACTTTTTGCTTCATCATTGATTTGTATCGGAGATTTCCCCTTACTTGGTGAGGGAGGCCTAGAGTTGTTTTTCCTTTCCTATTATTGAGTTCTGGATTTATTCATCACTTTATTTATTTTGGCTGGCTTTCATTGATCTGGCGCTTTGTGTTCAGGGTTCTCCTGGATAGCCTTGGGGCAGTTTTTGGCGAAATGTCCATACTCATGGCAGGCTTTGCACTTAAAAGGAAGTTGTTCGTAGTCTATTGTTTGGATGTATGACCATCCATCTAGAGTTAGCTGGATTGCTTCTAGAATTCATTTCTCTAGGTCTACTTCTACACAAATGTGTGCACATGATTGCAGACCATCTCGTGGTTCGGCTCGGTCGATGAAATTTCCCAGTGTATTTCCAATGTTTTTGATAGTTTCATCATTCCAACAGTGGAGGGGCAAGAAAGTTAACCTGAACCAAACTGGGACAGCTGAGGGAATATCATTTTCAAGGCTAAATTATGGAGTCCATTTATTTAAATACATTCCTCTAGTTCCCATGAAGTATGGTCCATTCCTAAAAATCAAATCTCTATCAGCCTTGTTTTCAAAGAGGAAAACATAGAACCCCTTACCACAGAAAGTTGTTGAAAGCTGCCCTTTTATCATTTTCTTCCAGTTCTGCTCCATCCATTGTGCCATTTCTTTTGGGGAGGGCCAGAGTCCCGTAAATTTTTTGATCAAGCGATTTTCTTCTAGTCTTAGGGAGAAAGGTCATGAGGAAGGGGAATGAACAAGGACTTTCAGAATCTCATCCAACTTTTTTATGAAACGCGACTGAGGATTTCCTTTTGAGGATTTCATGTAAGAGGAGAGAAGAGCTTGGAACATAGCAAGATCTGGAGGCGGGGGAGGTTGAGGAGGATCCTGAACCCCTGAGCCAAAGGCCATTGTGGGGGCGACCAACATCAGAAACCCTAGAGGCAGTTAGGGGAATTGTGAGGCAGTCGCGCAGAGGGTCTCGTCCCTCCAATAGATATGATGTCATTGTTGATCAATGTTCTTATGAAGTGATACTTGGTATCGAAATTCTTGGCCTTAGAATGAAATATTGGATTTTCAACAATCTATATTGTTGACTAACTATCAATAAATAAAGTAGTTGGTGTTTTCTAAATAACACTCAGATCCTATAAAATCGTGTGTAACCAAACAATTTCACAAGCTACTTCCCAAGTTGAGATGTACTATGTCTTTGCTGAAGAGTTTACCATTGTAGCCTACTTTTTAATTCCAAGATATTGTTGTTGAGATCATATTCATTAAATACCTTGAAGTTGATGCTCTATCATCAATATCACCTACAAAATTTGTGTTTGAATATCTAACAAGTGTAAACTTTTCAATCCTCTTATAGAGAAGACCATAATCCTTTGTACCTTGAATGTACTTGAGGACCCTTTTTGTTGCATTCTCTTTAGGTTCCTGCATGAATCTGGAAAGAATTTTCACTGCATATGAAAAATTTGGACAAGTATTTGTCAAATAAATAAGATTTCCAATCAATTGTCTTTAGCCAATACTATTCACCAATTTGCCCCCTTCAAATTTTGAAAGTTTTAAATTTTGCTCCATAGGTGTAAGAGAGGGTTTGCAATTCTCCATGCCAAATTTATTTAACAATTTTGTTGCATACTTGGTTTGACTAAGTAAGATTTGATGAGTTTGTTGAGTATCCTCCACTCCGAGATAGTATTAAAGTGGCCCCAAGTCAATCGTTTTGAACCATTTTTTAAGTTCATTTTTTACCTGTTTGATGTGGACTTTATGATTCCCTATAATGATTACATCATCAACATGGATAATAATGACCACCAAGTTATGACCTTGCATCTAGAAATACAAAGTATTATTATATTCACTGCGATGAAAGCTAACATGTCTAAGGTATTCATCCATTTCGACATACCCTACTCTTGGAGCTTGTTTCAATCCTGTATAAAGATTTGATCAATTTGTAAACTTTATGTTCTTATCCTTCAACTTCAAATACAAGGTTTGAATCATGTAGACTTCTTCTTTGAAATCAACATTAAGAAATGCATTTTTACATCTATTTGATGAAGTGTCCAACTATGTTGTGTGGCCAAATTAATTATCATTAACATATTTACTGACTTGATGAGAATTATGACCTCAAAATGAGAACTCTAGCCCTAAAAGCCCATATTTTTTAGTCAAAAACACCAAAATCAAACCCTAAATCAAAAAGTGGTGCTACAATAGCACCTTTTTTTAGGATTAAAATTACCACCTTTTGCAACCACGACATTAACAGTCTTGTAATATTTCCAAAAAAAACCTTAAAATCAACCCCAAATTGAAAAGTGGTGTTAATAGTAGCATCATTATATCAAAGCTAAAATCAAAACTTCTTTGAAATCATTGGCTTAACAATTGGTACCATTGCAACCAAAATTTTGGAATCAAACCTCGAATCTAAAAGTGGAGCTACCAATACCAACCCCCTCTTTTTGAGGGGGATAAAATTACAACTTTTTTGAAATCATGGCCTTGACCATTGATATCCTTACTTGACCAAAATTTTAAAATCAACCCCTGAATCAAAAAGAGATGTTATCAATAGCACCCTTTTTGGGGGGAGCTTAAAATTACAACATTTTTGAAACAATGGCCTAAAAGTATAGTATTGTTGCAAGAAAAATCATTAAAAAGGAAAAAAAAAACATTGAAAAAGTAGGGGATAAAAACAGAAGGAAAATCAAAACAAATGAGGGAAAAGCATATTTTATAAATATTTTTTAGGAGTACGTTTCAAGTAAAATCACAATAAAGACACATTTAAAGAAATAATGAAAAATATATCAGTTCTTAAGGCCATGATTTCAAAAAACATGTACTTTTAGCCTTGAAAAAAGAGAGGGAGGGAGGGCTACTGGGATCTCCATTTTTAGATTTGGAGGTTGATTTTAATATTTTGGTTGAAATAGTATTAGTTGTTAAGTCCATGGTCTCAAAGAAGATGTGATTTTAACTTTGATAAAAAAACAATGCTATTGTTAGTGCCACTTTTCAATTTGGTGTTGATTTTAAGGTTTTTGTTGGCAATATTACAAGGTTGTTAATGTCATGGTTGCAAAAGGTGGTAATTTAAACCCTGGAAAAATAAAATGGTGCTACAAGTAGCACCACTTTTTGAAATGGGTAAAAGTAGCCACTAAATGTGACCTCAAAAAATATACGAACTCTGAAAATTTCTCTTCAAGTTGATAACTATGTTCATTTTGATTGTATTCCATTTCTTGGTGTAAATGTTTCTTCACATTGAATTCCTTCTTGTTGACCAAAACCTTTAGCCACAAGTCTTGCTTTGTACTTATCAACTTCATTATTTGACTTATACTTGATTTTTTGAACCCATTTGCAATCAATGGGGTTAACATATGTTAGACAATCAACAAGTTTCCATATTCCATTTGCAATTATTGAATCATATGCATCCATCATGGCTTGTTTCCATTCTTTATGTTTCATTTCTTTTGTAAAAGTAATGGTTTCAATGGAATCACAAGTAACTAAGGAAAAATCGGATAGAGATGGATGGGAACTTCTAGTCCCTATTTTGTTTTGTTCATATGGGTGAACATATTTGAGAAGTTGTGTGAGCCATTTTGGTCTACTATGTTGTACATGTGTCAAAATGTTTGCACTTGATCCAACCTGTGTTGGAGAAGAATTATCATCTAAAGAATTACCTAACTCTTGATCATTCATATTGGGGGATAAGTTTTTTTCAATCCAATTTGGTTTTCTTTGGTGACTTTTTTATCCCGACTTACCTTGTTCTCTAAGTGACTAAGTAGATTATCAATCTCTTATGTAGTTTGACTTTCAATTTCATCAAAGAAAACATCTCAACTCATATAAATTTCCCACTAGATAGAAAATGGTAGCCTTTCTTTTCATTTGAGTTTCCAATGAGTATGCATTTCATACTACGATTTTCCAACTTAGTCCTTTTTTCTTTGGGAACTAAGGCATATCAAGTGGATCCAAAAACTTGAAGATAATTAATTGAAGGCTTATTACCATACCAAGCTTCATATGGAGTGATTCCATATAAGGCTAATATTGGTGATTTGTTCCTTAGATAGACAGTTGTATGAAATGCTTCTACCTAGTATTTTGTATTTAACCTCTTAAAATGTAGCATAGATCTTGTCGTTCCCATGAGAGTTATGTGCATTCTTTCAGTGACCCCATTTTGTTGTGGAGTATAAGAGTTTTTCAACTACCTTTCAACTCCAATTTTTTTGGCAATAGTCATTGAATTCATTTGAAGTGAACTCACCCCCATTTTATGTCCTTTATATGGCAATCGTTTCTTTGGTGGAATTTTCAACGAAGCATTGAAAATGTATGAACTTTTAAAAGGAATTTGACTTATCCTTGAAAAAATATACCCAAGTTATCCTTGCAAAATCATCAATGAAGAGAATGAAGTATTTGCATCCACCTAAAGAAGATTCCATAGGACCACAAATGTCACTATGTACAAGTTGCAGACATTTGTTTGCTCATCATCTACTTGTGAGAAAATGATCTCTCTTTTGTTTTCCTACTTCACACTTAGACATTTCCTTTTTGGAAAAAGGAAACCGTTTAACCATCTCCTTGGATTTAAGTTTACTTAAACTTTCAAAGTTCAAATGTCCAAATATGTAATGCTATAATCCTAATGAGCTAGAGGATAAATTCGTTGATGCTACAAAATCCTACTAGTGAGGAATGATTGTGCCTTGTATTTATAGAAGTGTTTCATGTTCATAATCCTTCATTAGTGTTTTGAAATTTTGCTTTCCTGAATTGATTTTGATGAATCCATCTTCCATGATAATTTGATGTCCACCTTGACTAATTAATACCAAGGACAAAATTTTTTTTTTAAGGTTGAACATACCAAACATTGGAAATGAATACCAATCCGTGGAAGAGAGAAGTGGACTGAACCTTTTCCTTGAGGAGTATGGTTTGTGTCATATGCCAAATAAATTGGATTAAGTTGCATATCATGATATGTCCCTTTTTTGTAATGTGTATGTTGGGTATCCTTTGTATCAAGTATCTAATCATCTTCATAATTATTATTCATCGACTTGTTGGTGGCCACTGAATCTACAAAATCTAACTTGTTATTAGTTGTGAACACATATTCAAAAGAAACCTCTTAATTATCTACACACTGAGTTGAAATTGAATCATGGACTTCGAATATTTTTTTGAGTTCAAAGTTTGCTTATTACTGGGAAAATTTTCATTTTGATTTCTACATTCTTTTGCATGATGCCCATTGTGAAGATATCTTTTGCACCTTGCTTGATTCATATAGTGAACTTTACTTGACTAGTTATTGTTGTTAGGAGTATCTTCAGATATCTTAACATATTTTTTATTTTGATTGTTTCTTCTTCTTTCTTGGCTTCTACCAAAGTCACAACCATGATTAGAATATGGAGTTGGATTGTGCTCATGAGTTTCTTGCATTATTGAATCTTCCTCTTCCTCGTGAAATTTTAGTGTGTGTGTCTCTTCTTTGGAACTTTCTCATTTTCTTAAGTTGATAAAAATAATATATCCTCTTGAGTTTTTCTTCTTGCCAAAAGTTTTGTCATGTTGGACCAATAAGTCACTAAGAGAATCAAAAGTTTGATTCTCAATTTTAATAGTAATTTGTAAAGTTTCCAAGAAGGAAAACCATTAAACAAAATTGAAGTCATGAAACTTTCTTCCACATCCTTAAATCCACATTTTACTTTTTCCTTCCTATTATTTATCAATCGAAAGATGTACTCCAAAACATTGCCCCCTTCAACTAACCCTCATCAAGGAGATTCATTTGGAGATCAACCCATTTTGATTTAGGTTGAGTATTAAACATTTTCTTGGAAGTTTTCCATGTATTCCAAGTATTAGTTGCATTTTCAATGTGTACAAACATTTCATAAGTGATAGAAGACTTTAAAAGCATGAGTGCATTTTCATCATTCAATTCTATTTTTCTAATTCTCTAGCATCAATGGGAATAATATGAGCTTTATCACCATTACATACATCTTTCCATGACTCATTATAGATTAACATGCTTTTCATATGACAACTCCAAGACTTATATTCTTGGGTTCATCCAATTTATTGAAATCGGTGAATCAATTTAGACACGGTGAGTTATTTAACAACTGCATACGATCATCAAAGTATATTAAGTATTAAGCACAAGAGATACTGCATACTCCACAAAAAAGAGCTATAGGGGCTTGGCCTCGGCCCTCTTATAGTCTCGATGAAAGAAGATGTTAATAGAGTATTTTACTTAACTCGTATTAACACTTCAAACAAAAGTTACAAATATGCTTCAAGCTCGTCAAACTTTTAAAATTTGATGCAATAGTAATTTCTTCAATAAATATGGATATTCCCCCTAGTTTGAAGAAGAATTTGTCCAATCCTCCAATTATAATATGGAATAAATAAGCCCCCTCTGAACTAGAGAAGACTCCAATCCTTTATTTTTGGAATGATGAGTTCAAATGACAATGTGAGTACCATGGAATCCTTCAAACAAATGTTCCTTCGCTTGTCTTTGACATATAGGGATCTACTTCATAATAAAGGATAAGGGGCAATAAATTCCACAATAATTTCCATTATATTTCACTTAAAGAAATTAAGTGCAAAATTGCAAACATCTTGATTCGTAAATAATGGACTTATATACCCCACTCACTTCACCAACACAAATACTATGAGGAAGTGTATTTTTGAACTTTGTATTTATGTTCTCAATCTTACATAGAGAGCTCTATCTTCAAAAAGGATACTAGGCCTTTGTTATTGATGAAAGTATGAGTGCAACACTAAACTATGTTGTCCAAATGGCTACTAGGCCTTCGTAGCCTGCACATAACAACTAGCTTGCAATGTACTACCAGGCATGTCTTTGAGTTTTAGCTTCTTGGTTGTTAATCACCAAACAAGCATACAAGGCATGGCTCTGTAACAAAAAATGTTCTAGCTCTGGCTCTACCTCCAACCAACAATAGGAAGAAAAGAATGACTTTGTATTCAATTGCTTCATTGCTTGGATTTCTTATTTGTAATGTTAAGGTCAAATATCAATTAGCAATTGTGCATGAATGATTGCTCCCTATCTTCTACCCACTTGATATTATCCTCTATTAGATGAAAGAAGGGCTATAGTTACTCCTTAGTTATCGTTATAACCACCTCTCCTTCAAAGATTGTGAAAGTGTTAGTGGGAAAGCCAACACTATGTGAAACCAATATAAACCCTTCACTATTGTATAGGAGATTTTTCCTGCAATTATGAAAATATTCCTTTAAGTTTGCAACTTGATTTAATGTGTATAGAGTAGGGACTATTTCTCTTATACAAGTGCCTTTTCACTTTTTTTTGAAGGCATGGGTGATTGACCATGGATTGCAAGTCAATAGTCTTTTTGACCTCTATAATATCTAGTCTTTGAATATTTCCACTTCTCTAGTGAACTTGAATCCACCATCAGATAGTTTGTCGATTCATGAGCCTATGTGAAATGCAGGGATGATTTTAAGGATGGAAATTTATATTAAAATGTAGAAACATGGACTAATCTTACTAGTCCTTAATATGCAAAATGTAAAATGTTTGGTGATAGAGTTGTAAAAATATTCAAATTTCTAAGTATTTTATATAGTTTCTATAAACTTTTGGTGATTTTTAAGGTAAAATAATTGTATTCTCTGGAATTTGGGTGAACGGTTTTAGAAAAAATGGAAATTGGTGAATTGCATTTTGGGAAAAACCATGGAAAATTAGCCCATTTGAGAAATTTAACCCCTAAAATCATCTATGGTGAAATGGTTGAATCCTTCAAAGACTCACATGGTAATATATCTAGATATTTCTCTTGATGATCCAAACAATTCCCATCGAAAAAAATTCTACCTGTCTCTTTAAGTTGTGGGGAGCTTAGGAATTGCTACAGAATTATCCATCGAAGGCATGCTTATGCACACACATGCCATCATTTTTTAATTTCTTATGGAATTTAAATATTTTTCTTCAATGAAAAACTAGATGAGCCTCCAATCCAATGTTCCAATAAAGAGAGAGATGCCCACCAGGCCACGTACGATTGTACGGTGTATGTGGAGCTTTCTATGAGATGCAGAGGTAGTTGTACAATTGTGCATGGACTTCCACTCTGTAAGTTAATACTTGTATAGCCTAAGGGAAGCAACAAACACACAAGTAGGTATAAAATTGACCTAGGGAAGAGGAATTATATTATGGGGATGAATAAGAATGCCTAGGAATTCAACCTAGGCAAATGAAATCAGCCCATGCAATATGAAATCGAACCAAGCAATATGGAATCGGGATAAGAAAATGTGAAATTAATCAGGGAGAGTGGAATTGACTTGAGGAAAAGAATTGTAGCCTAGAGGAGTGAGAAATTCATCCAACGTATAGAATTAAACCAAATTAGAAACTCCCTCTATAATAGTGCAATAGTTGTATAATATCAACCATTGATCTTTGAGATTGGATGTGCATCCAATGGAGTAGGTTTACTTGTTGCTAGATTTTATCACTTTCTAATGGAGAATAAAATTCTAGGTGCACTTTATAAGGTTATAGCTAGGAATGGGTTCTCACACCATCAAGAAAACACAAGCAACAATTAAATACAGAGGATTGCTTCCAATAACCAACATATCGAGTCCAATGCAGGATTTAACATTGATGCCACATATGTTTTATGATAAAAATCCATTGAATGCAACTGTATATGAAAATCCATTACATAATGATAAAATAACACACATAATAAATCCATAAATTTTAACCTGGAAACCCAAAAGGGAAAACCAAGTTGAAATGGTTGCTCAACTTTCTTTTATGCAATCTTTGGTTACAATGTTGCTAATGTTCTTTGTGCATCCTCACCTCCTTGTCCAAAAAATACCTTCAAGAATAAAATACCATGAGAAATAGGGAGATATAGGGTAATGGGAAGAACAATAGGCATGCCCCCTTCATTTCGCATTCCTCGACATCTTCTCCTATCCTCTCCTATTTTTCTTTCTTCTTTTTTTTCCCTCCTTGTCTCATTCACTTTTACATGTACATTGTCTTTTACATAGTTTACTAGCCTTCATTAATTTTTGAACTAACTTGTGGGTACTGAGTCTTACAACCATTCATTGGTTTGAATCCATTTCGGATCACACCTCCCCATTGAGAGGCTTTTTCATCTCCAAAAGCTCAAAGGAAACCAATCTGGATCAATGTAGCTTTTGTCTGTTTCTCTAGGACATGGCTCTAACTCTGGCTTCTGGCTACAACTGTAACTCTGGCTTTGGATCTAGCTCACGCATTTAGAATCTAGATCTAGTCTTAGCTATGGATATGGCTCTGGTTATTCGCTCGCAACTTGTTCCCATAATAAAAAAGTTTGCTCACTAATTCTCTGCTCTGAGCAATCCAGGATATGTTTTAAGGATTCAAATATTATACCTATGTATGGTATTCTAGGAAAATATTTTCGATTGAAAAATCATCCATATAAATATGTAGGTGAATATTTAATAAAAAAACATATAATTACTATTAAAAATTGTAAAATTTTCCAATATTATCAATTTAATCATAATTATGTAAAAAATAGGAATTTTTTTTAACCAATTGGTGAATATATTTTTTCAGATAACAACCAAAAAATAGCCAACTGTTGAAAGTCACCCCTAAAAAATACCTTGGAGAAATCTTCAAATCTGAACTCTTCACTTATAATTCATTTACATCTTTAGCCTCAAAGTCTCTTGCATTTTCAAATTTGGAGATGGTCTATCTCAACAACCAATGAAAGCCAAGTTGAATTCTGGTCTTATTTTTCAACGTGACCTCAACAAGCTATGCCATATGGTGCAGGATCATCATTACC
>ML786901.1:182038-212593 GCA_009831015.1 Picea engelmannii | reverse complement strand
AGATTCAGTTGAGTTGTTAATAATTTGTTGTGATATCCCAGTTTCCAGGGATTGTGAGCGATCTTAGAGATCAGATCGGATCCTTTCAGTGATATGATCATTATTATGTTCATTGTTATAAATTGTATCTTTCGGCCATTTGCAGGGAGAGGCAGACAAAATGTAAGTTCGGGCCAGGCCCATAGAGGCCTTAACATGTAATTGAGCTCAATCTGATTAATGTAAATTGTGTATTTTGGTGTACATTCGAATGTTATGTTATGTTCAAACCCATGTTTGTATTAGCTACAAAATTTAATGAGTGAGAGGTGACAACTTGTTGCAGAGTTAATGGCGAGGAAGAGTGTATGCCAGTGAGGAGGAAGACTCATCGTTGATCACCATAAGGATCAATGGTGATCCATTGAATTGATATTGTGAGATCAAGGAAGAGATTTGGCCATCCATTGCAGGAGATCTAGAGAATATCTAACCATTCATCGGGAAGGGTCATCAAAGCCTGATCAAAGCTACAAGTTCTAAGGAAGGACACTCTGAGAACCATATCTAATCGTTCATTGGAGCAGAGAAATAATGGTCCAAATCCTTTTGGATCTCAGACATCATAGGAAGAGGTTAGTTCTCAAACCATTCCAGCGACCCAGCATCCGATACACATGGAATTCATTCATTGAAGGGTAATATCAATGGATATTGGAAGCACAATGGAAGTGTGGAGCAACGAAATCTAACCGTTCATTCATCAGAAGATCAACGGTGTAGAAATAGATCAGATCAGTGAAGGCACTCGAGAGTTAATATGTCAATTCGGACAAAGAGAAGACCCAAGCACAGAGAGAAGTTCGACAATATGATTCGACATACATCAGGATACATATGCGGCCACTCAAGGATTAACATGTGGCCCACTCAGAAGACGACATGTGTCAATGTCCATTCAACAATTGGGTATGGGAAATTCATGAATCAATGTAAAATGTGGCAGCCTAGTTGGCAGTGAAACATGGAAATTCCACGTCAATAGGTCCATGTGGTTGGGTTCCACGTCACACTGGATTAGGGCCTTGGTAGTGTGTGGAAGTTGAAATCTTTCGGTGGTCCGGTGATAGTGATCGTTAGACTGACATCGGGATAATGGTTGGCCCATGGTTGTATAAGTTTGGGTTAGAATGGAATCGATGATCCAGAGTTAACCCATGAGATCAACAGTTGATAAAGTGTTGGGATTTCATATCCTTCACCTGGACCATTGATCATTTCATTCGATCAACGATCGACGTTATATCACCCACCGGTTGTTTTGTTTTCCATTTAAAAGTTCGGTTGCATGTTATTTTTCTGATCCGCACCCAAGGTTCCAGCATGAGGTTATATGGAGATGATCAATAGACCTATACGAGAGAATGAAGTTCCTATGAACTTCACAGAGATAAGTTTTGTGAAGGTGGTGTCGAAGCTATGGCGAGATCAAGATGAATCCAGGGTGTAGATGGAGGTTTGTTGCTATGGATGAATATTCAATTCATTGTGGGCTAGAGAATCCACGGGTTTTAGGATCGAACTTGTTGCACTCATGGATATTTGAAACCCCAGAATTAGTCATTCATCACCATCATGTAAAATTTCCACAATAAATTGTGTGGTTTCTTTCTTCTGCTATGACCAATTGCTTCCTGGAATGGAAACAATTCTCTATGACCATGTCAATTGAATGACTATCTTGCATACCCCTGCATGTTGGTTGCAGTAAGAGTCTTGACCATTGGTAAGTTGGTTCATTTGTTGGTGAGCCATTATTCAACCAACTTGCAATGAAAGAAATGTCAACCCATGCTTGAGATCCTTCTATGGTTTCTCCTTCTTCCACCAAACAATTATTTTCTTCATTAGTGAGGCTAGCCTCTTGTGCTACTACAAATCATTGGGCGAGTTATTCTCCTTAGGATAGATATGAAATAAATTGTTCTTCCTCTTTACTCTTCACTCTCCATACTCTTCTCTTTGTTGTGCATTTTATGGGGTGAAGCTATAGATGAAGTCGCCAACTGTTGGGCTCATGCCCATTTTGGGGAAAAGGCTATTTTTGGAGGGAAAAGCACGAAGTGGAAATAAGACAACTAGAAGGAAAAGCATCATGTGCAAGGGAATCATGTGAGGCGCACATACAAGGGAGACCTAACTACATCAGGTTTAGGGTTTTTGCAAGATATTGTAATGGTTGATGAGCCAATAATATGTATAAGTAGTACCTAGGAGGTCTAGGAAAAAGGAGACAGACAGAGAGAGAGGAAGAAGAAGGTTGTAAAACTTGTAAGAGATTCCATATTTTGTAAGTTGGTGAGCTAGAGAAGAGTTGAGAAACTCAATCCAAAGGGTTAGATCACAGGCTGAGGAGCATGGTGCGATCTAGTCATCCTTGCAGGGATCAGGAAGCATGTGGAGATTGTAAGATCCAAAACTGTAAATGCGCGTGGCGTGATATATTGTTGAGACATAATAAGAGAGATTGAGAGCCAAAATGTTTTTGGACATATCCCATGAGGGAGTGAACCATGGTAGAACATGTGTTATTTGACTTAATGTTATGCATATCCATTATTGTTAGTGATTGAATGCTAGATAAATGAATGAAGGAACTAGTTAGATCTGATATTTCACATGCATGAGTAAGAGTGACTGATTAATTAAGATGTTAGACTAATTAAATGAAGATCACAAGGTACAACCACAGATCCCCACTTACTCCCAGGCTGCAAGCATCTGAGTATTGCAGCCACCCATAGAACTATCTCGGGTGAGATTGCATAGTGCACCCTGTGTACTGCGTTGCCTTCTGGTTTACCAAGGGGGTCGATAGTTTTAGAGGGATTTTGTTGGAAGCTTGTTAAATCTGAACCTAGGTCAACTTATGAAAGTAAGGAAAGATCAGAATAGACGAAGTAATAACCAACAAATGGTTTTGTTTCCAGTTGAAACAAAATGGGATTGAGTGAATAAGATCTGCTGAAAAAGCGTAAAAAAATGTCAAATCTGACGACAAAACGTTAAAAGAATGAGAATATAAAAGGGGATGTTGAGACCGTGGACCCCAACAAAGGCAGAGATCGAGAGATGGTTGAAAACAAAGGAGATGGAGTTTGCACAGAAAGATAATAGAAACCTGAAGTTAACACTGCAAATATCATGACAAATACATATTCAACGACTTACATGAAGTATTTTTCTGTGATTTCGTGCTTGTGCTGCAGAAGTGGATATTGAGGTTGAAAGACAACGACCCTAAAAATCGGATCAGACAACTAGAATGGAATCTTGTGGACATCGTGCAACTACAACAAGTTGACAATAAATTAACACGTAGTGGATTTATAGTTAGACAACATTGTTGGAGGATTTATCACAGAGTTTGCAGTAGATATTGCGAAGTCATACAATGCAGCAGAGCAAGAGTTCATGAAGGGACCTCTAGGTAGGTATATTGGATCGCTATATACTTCCATTAAGATTTTACTGTATAACAAAGGTGTAATAACAATGGCCTCAGATAACTACACTTCCCTACGTGCATGGGGGACGGGGGGAAGCATTGACAAGAGACGAAGAAATGGAGGAAGAAATGTATAGAGGAAAGAAGGAGGAGGCCTTGGATCCAATCATGATGGAGGGAGACCAGATCAAGTAGATCATAGCAACAACTGGAAGAACACATAGTGGATTACCCTACTAATACAAGATGAACAACAAGAAGAGAGACATAGCTACGAGGGAAGGCTTGTTAAGTGATGAAGAAGAGGTATAAGATCTTCATGTTGTGGAGTAGATTGAGGAAATCTTGTGTGTAACATATGAAAGAAAGACAAGGGGTCCAAGAGTAGAAACCAGAGGCATAACTCCTATCCATATCAGTGTCAATGTGGAACCCATAAACACATGTGCGACTAATACACCAATAATAACACCACCATTTAGACAACCGAATTTTGGGGGAAGGAAGACAGCAGGAAGTACATCTAGTCAAGGAGTAGCAACTAGAGGAGCTAGTTCAAGAAGTAGTAGCCAAGTATCTACACCATGCGGAGGTAGTAGTTCATCATTCATGATGTCAAGATAGGATCCCACCATCATATTACCATAATTCAAGGGAGAGGCATCAGAGGACCCTGAGAAGCACTTGTTCATTTGTGAAAATATTTGGGAAGCAAAGCAGATCACAGATGAGCACACTAAACTTGGGCAGTTATTCATCATGCTAAGAAACCGCACACTGGATTGGTACATGAGCTTAGCTGCAAACAGTCCACCAGGGACAACCAAAACGATTGTGGATATCAAGAAGTTGTTGATAAATGAATTCCAGAACCCTAGCTCAAAGGATCAATACATGAATGAGATGATAGAAATCAGACATAAACCAAGAGAATCTATGTGGGATATTGACCATAGATTCAAATGATTGAAGGGAAAACTAAAGTATGTTGTGACAGACATGCAACATAGGCATATGTTTGTCAACTCACTGCTACCACATTTTAAATACCCCTTGAGACAACATAAGTTTCAAAACAAAGCAGAGGCTCTGTAGAAAGACCTACAACTGAAAGAGAACCAATATCAGAAGACAGATCCATCAATAGAGTAACTCAAGGAGGATCTAGAGAATTTAACATTTCAATTAAACCATAACAGGGGTAAGGACAAAAGAGAAGATGTTTAATGTACCACATGTAGGACAAAAGGACACCACAAGAACGAATGCCCAACATTCGCACAATATATGGAAACAAGACTGCCAAACCCTTTTCCATCAGGAGCACTATGGTGGGAGATATGTAAGACACAGGGGCATGATCCATATCACTATCCAATGATGCATAAATACCAGACGGTGTCTAAGAGTTTATATTGCAACTTTTGCAATTCTGTAGGCCATGATGACAAAGGTTGAAGGACAATGGAGTTGATGAGGGAACGAACATCAGATACCTATAGGGTGAAGGCTGAGATGATGACAGGGAAAGTTGCACCACAATTTGACCAAGTATCATCCCCATACAACATTGTGCCACAACAATATAACACTGTGCAACCCCAGTACAATATCGTGTAGCCACAATATAATCTTGCGTAGTATAACTAGGCACCCCAGTACAACACACCACGAGGAGACCGGGCTAGCTACAGAGGTGGAGGACGAGGTAGAGGAGGCTTTGGAAGAGGCAGAGGACCGGTGGTATGCCACAACTGTCAACAACCAGGACACTATGCAAGAGAATGTCCACTTCCACCTGTGATCTGTATGTATTGTCACGCATCAGATCATGACACAGAAGACTATCTGACACTATTGGGGACGATCCAGGAAAAGATAAATCAAAACAATCAGATTGTTCAATGGATTTCTACAGAAGAAAGGGATGATGGAAGTAATTTCAACATAGTCATGCACGGAGGAGCTAAGATAGGAAATGACGCAGTAAGACAAGATCCAGCACAACACCAATGGGTGAAGAAGAATGTTGAACCACAAAAGTAGTTTGATGCACATAACGAAAAGGGGATTTTCAGGCAAGCCAGACAAGAATTCTTGAATCCAAACATTGCATCTACATCAACTGTGCAACAAACTTAGGACGTACCAAGGTATGATATGCCTTCATCGTTGGATCATACTAATGAGGCGCAACCTCTATGACAAGTAAGTACCATAAAATCTTTTCTGCAATCCTGTGTTAAGCTATTAAATGACCAATAATTTGTTAAAAAATTTCAAAATATGCTATAAAGATGTAACTCAGAGGTAGAGGGGAAACTAGAACAGAAAACAATCAATCACCTTCATACAAGAAGGAGGAAAAATAGAGAATTCAGATAAATCCTAACATTGGAGATTTCAATATGGGGGACAACATACTAGATTTAGGCTCTGAGGTGAACGTGTTACCCAAGAAGACATGGAAATGTATGGGAGATCCCACATTAGGGTATTCACCTGTTCAGTTAAGACTAGAAAATCAACACAGGGTTCTACCAATTGGAAGGCTAAAGGGTGTGACAGTAGATCTAGATGGAGTGTGCACTAAGGTAGACTTTGAAGTGATACAAATAGTGGATGGCACAACACCATATCCAAAATTGCTTGTCTTGTATTGGGTGTTTAATAATCAGGCCATAATCAATCTAAAGACGAGGAAGATGAATTTCGATTCAAGTGAGTACAGATTCATTGCGCCACTAGACCCATCAGAAGGAGAAAGGTTTGTAGAACCTGCTTGTTTAGACCTGGAGGAAATTAACTAGCTGTACAAAACCACTACGCGAGAAGAAGATTATGGGTATCCAACTGCAGATGGGGTACTCAGTTGGAAAAGTATCACGTCATGCGCTTCAGACTTAGATACAGGGTTGGAGAATTTGCAGCAGAGATTACATGAAGTCTCCACAAGAAGGTGCGGAAGAATAGACCGTGCAGTAAGATGGGTAGGTATAGAGATAAGAGAACCTCCTATCTTTCATGGGGTGAATGACCTAGAAGAATTCCTAACAATATATGAAGATGAAGTGTTACCAAATCAGAGGCTCGATATAACAATCAAGGAAACACCTGCAATATGGTGGGGTGCACACAAAGACACTGTTAAGGACTGGTACTAATGAAAACGATTACTTCGCATTAGATTTAGTGCAGAGTAGAAGAGCAGAATGATGCATAGATGCGATGGATAGGGGTCACCTTTGGGACACTTGGAAAAGTGAAAAACATTATGGAAGATGGCACCACCAGAGGAATGGCCTCATCACTTTATTCATACACTAGAAGGAATCCCAAAAAACGGGTATGTGGATCAGGAACTGTGCAGAGGAATTGCAGAATGGACAATATTACAACAAAATTTTACAATCACTTTCTCATTTGAACATGAGAACCCCAACATAGATTTAGCACTCAAAGAAATCAGAGGAGTAATATTCATTTGAGAAACATAGGTTGAACTCATAACAAAATACCAACAACAAAAAAAACAGACAGTGAAAGAACTATTGTCATGCTACCATGTGCAAGAAGAAGCACCAGATGAAGATGACCCAGGAAAAATTCAGATTACAGAAGTTGAAGGTGAAAGAGGGGTGGGAGGTCCACCTCTGGAATCATAAGTGTTTTTTGCGTCGATAAAGGTGAAGAAATTCAATATTGGGACAACTGAGAATCCCAAAATGGCTAACATTGGAGATTACTAGGACAAGCAAACAATAGAAAGCATAATAGAGTTACTACACAAGTACATTGACCTATTCCAAAAAACCTTTACAAAGATGAAATACATAGAAGGAGAGCTAGGATAGATGAAGATACCTCTCAAATTTGAGGCTCGATCAGTTAGACAACGACCATATAGACTGAACCCAATATATAAGAAGAAAGTCAAAGAAGAAATTGACAGAATATTGGAGGTTGGAATCATAGAACTAGTGGAGGAATCTGAATGGGTAAGCCCTATGGTAGTTCAGGAGAATAAGAGGGGAGGGATAAGGATATATGTCGACCTGAAGAAGTTGAATGATGCTTGCCTACATGACCTTTTCCCTACCCCTTTCATAGATGAGGTATTAGAGAATGTATGAGGCGAGGAAGCATACTCATTCATAGATGGATTCTCAGGCTACCATCGGATCAAGATAGCTCCATAAGACAAGTACAAGACCACTTATTCCACAAAATTGGGATCCTACCAGTACACAGTCATGACTTTTGGGCTGGAGAATGCACCAGCTATATTCTCAAGAGTAGTCATAGCTTCTTTTAAATAATTCATCCATATGTTTTTAGAAGTATACTTGGATGATTGGACAATATACAGTATGTTGAAGGACCATGTAGAGGTGTTAAGGTTGATGTTGGAAAGATGCAGGTAGTGTCAAATATCACTAAATATCAAGAAGTGCATCTTTGGAACACCTTTTGGGATACTATTGGGCCATATAGTGTGCAAACAAGGCTTGCTAGTGGATCCTACAAAGATTGCAGTAATTGTCAATTTACCACCGCCAAAATCAGTATGTCAGTTGAGAGCAACATTGGGACACACATGCTACTACAGGAAACTCATCAAAGGGTATGCACAGATCATTGTGCCAATGGATAAAATATTGAGGAAAGATAGTAAATTTCAGTGGAATGAGGATTGTCAGTGAGGATTGGACACTTTAAAAGAAAATATGGTAACAACACCTATACTAGTATTCCCATATTGGGAAAATACATTCCATGTGCATGTAAATTCATCAGCTATAGCACTTGGAGATATTCTAGCGCAACCAGAAACATGGGAATTGAACCATCCTATAGCATTTGCTAGAAGAAAACTGTCAGAGTCAGAGAAAAATTGCAATACAATAGAAAGAGAAGGCCTAGTTATGGTCTATGCACTACAAAAGTTCAAACATTACTTACTGGAAAAACACTTCAAGATGTTTACAGATCATTCATCTCTCAAATACCTAATCAATAAGCCAGTGTTGGGGGGGGGGGGGATTTGTAGATGGTTACTGTTGTTCTAGGAATTTGACTTTGAAGTGATAGTCAAACCAAGGAAGTTGAATGAAGGATCTGATCACCTATCAAGGATCACCAATGGAGAGGAACCCACAAACTTAGAGGACAAATTCTTTGATGCACGGTTATTTTCAGTTCAAGTAGCTGATGAATATTTTGCTGACATCATTCAATACTTGAGTACAAGGACTACGCCACAAGAATTCAACACTGCGCAACAGAAAAATCTAGTAGTCTGAGCTACAGACTATCAATTGATTGTAGGACACTTATACAATATGGGTGCAGATAGCATCTTGAGAAGATGTGTACTATAACATGAAAGACCTCAGATTTTAGTAGAGGCCCATTAGGGAATAATAGGAGGAAATTATGTAGGAAAAGCTACCATGCAGAAGGTATTGCACGCAGAACTATGGTGGCCAACCATTCATAGAAATGCAAAGGAATACTGACAGAGATGTGATGTATGTCAAAGGGATGGTAAACCTAATAGACGGAACAAGATGCCCCTAAGACCAAAAGTAACCTTGCAGGTATTTGACAAATGGGAAATAGACTTTATAGGACCAATTAACCCACCAACAAAGAGGTTAGGAGCAAGTTATATTATTACTGCGACATAATACTTAACAAGATGGGTAGAATCAACACCAGTAAAATATTGTAGTGTAGAGACAACAACACACTTCTTGTTTGAGAAAGTGATCACTAGATTTGGATTCCCAAGGATTTTGATAAGTGACTAAGGCACTCACTTCATTAACATTACTATTAAGGCTATGACTGAGGAGTTTGAAGTCCATCATCAAAAGAGTACACCATATCACCCTCAAGGAAATGGAATAGTGGAAGCCTCTAATAAGATCCTAGAGAATGCATTGAAAAAGATCTGCAATGTCAACATAGACGATTGGGACTTGAAGATACCAGTAGTACTATGGTCATACATGACTACATGCAAAAAGTTGACAGGGTAGACACCATTCAGGTTGGTGTATGGACAAGAAGCAGTGGTTCCATTATAATTTTTGGTACCTAGTCTGCACGTAGAAACAATTACTAACATGACAGAACGAGGCACAATACAAGAAAGGCTCAGTCAGTTGATGTTGAAGGAAGAAGATAGGATTCTAGCAGGGTTTCACCAAGAAGTACATAAAGCAAGGAACAAATCTTGGGATGATAGAAATATTAAGAGGAAGAGTTTCAAGGAAGGAGACTTAGTCTTGGTATATGACAATAAATTTCTTTAGCACCCAGGAAAATTTAGAATACATTGGTTGGGACCATATGAAGTGAAGACTGTCACAGATGGGGAAGTTGTACAGTTGAAATATTTAGAAGGAAAAAAACTTAGAGGAATGATCAATGGGAGCTGACTGAAACTCTACAGGGATAGTTGACCTCCCAACACTTAGAAAGTTACCGCGCAGTAAAGAGAGATGTATATAGAAAAAAAGTGGGGATTTAGCGCGACGAAAATATCAAACTTCACGCGCAGCATAAAGATTGACACACTGCGCACCAAGGAAAGGTGAGACAACACAAATCTACTGCACACTAAAACATCCCAGCGCGCCAAAAGGACCAACGGTCAGAAAAAGGTAGAAATTTGAAAAATGGTGGTTACGAAAAAAAGGCGCCAACTAACAACATCTATCGAATTGAATGTCATGTACTCTTGAAGCGGCTTTGCATTAATCACACCAACTAGTGGCGTTGAGGAAATTGAATGTCATGTACGCATGAAGTGCCATTTCATTTTAATCATAGCTTGGGTAGCTTCTCCGAGAAGCTTCACGGCACTTTCTATATAAGGAAGGCATGCAGGTAACATAAAGCTATTGTGAAAGAGTGAAATTACATAGAGATAGAGCACAAGGAGCGAAAATTGATTTAGAAATAGAGACAGGGTGAACGAGTTTGACAGAAGTCATCGTTAACCACTATGGCACTACCCAAGTTTGGTGTGTCGAGTCAGGCCAACAGGAAATCTCAAATCCAACATATAGCACCACAACAGACACAGGGAACTAAACAGGAACCTACACAGGCCATGAAATTCGTCAAATTGGAAAAAATTCCCTCAACCCATATGGAACCAACAAGCCCCACACCAATGGAAGAGGAAGCCCAACCAACAATAGAGATTGGCATGGACATTGATATGCAGGAGATTGGACAGGGCCAGCAGGCTAAGGACGCAGGTAATGTTCCACGACCTATGAACGTTGAAGGAGCCCATAGGGTAAATGGGATAGCCCCAAAACACACAGAAGTTGTTGTGCCAAGATAGTCACACAGAGCATATCCTATGCAACGGCAGGAGGGGATAGTGGAAGATGTTACCAGCCAGCCAGAAACGTACGTTGAAGATAGAACAATGGAGTCTGGAACCTCAATCCAACCACCACGACGAGAAGGCAAACAACCCATGGCAAGGCCACCTCGCAGATAGGATGAAACAACCATAGTCCTACAATGCATTCCTGAAGGGGTGCAGGCCATGCCTAATCTTCTAGGATGAATGGAAATATTGCGCTACTCGGACCAGGACGTGGCCGACGTAGACAAGTTCCCAGAACTTGCAAGGTAGGTCTACCTTGAAAGCGTTAGTACAGGCCCATTCGGTGATGCAATTTTACAACTGAAACAATGGGCAACCGGATTGGCCAACACCGGAATTCTAAAGCTGCTAAATATTCCACATTTTGGAAGGGGCCAAGACGTAAACAACTTCATTAAGAAGTTGATGGGCAGTCACCCACGGAGGTTTCCTATGGTTGAAAGAGCATGTCTCTATAGACGTGGAGCTCATTTCTTTCATCACAGGTCTGTCCTCTCGGGGGGAGAGTCCAGCACAGCACCTCGACGACAAAACAAAGGAGAAGGTGTTGACGAAGGAGATGAAAAATACATATGGCACAGAGAGGGGGTCGTTCGGAATCATCATCAAGTGCATCAATGACACACCGACAAGGCTAGCCACCAAACTCATGGCTTGCAAACTGCTCCGCAATTTCTACAAGGAGGAAGTCCCTGTCGGGGTCGTTGCGGCTGCAACAGAGTGCGTGGAGGGAATTAGGCTCAGCTGGGGCCCATACTTACTAAACCTATTCCTTGAAGACTGCAAAGACACGCAGGACCTAGGAACACAGTTTCATTACACCTGGCTACTAGTCTTGATCGCATTGGGAGCCCCAGTACACCCATTTTGTGAGTGGACCAATCATTTCCGCGCAACATGGTACACATCGTTGGGGATCACGTTGGACCCCAAATTCAAAAGTAACAATGCAAGCACGTTTGCATGATATTATAACGAGCTCCAAGAAAGCATCGCCAACACTTGGAGAATTACTCCAGAAGTGGTTGCGCATACCCGGACATCGCGAACTTCAAAGAAACCAGGCACAACATATGGATCCAAGTGCGAAGGGATCCCGAGAAGGAATGGTTACAACTTAGATACTGCGTCAAGGAAGAATATGTAGAGATGGAAATAAAGGATTAGCAAGATGACTGGAGAATCTCAGTCCTCACTCAAGAGATTCCCACAGGTACGAAGGCCGACGTAGGGCAAGTTCAGACACCTGTCGGGGATAAAGTTGTGCCTAAAAATCCAAAGCTAAGTCAGAAACTGGCACAACAAAAGAAGGGGGGTGCGCCAAAGAAAGGTACACATGCTGGACAAAACACCACTACCCAAGCACTGGGAGAATAAAAAAAAGAGGTTGCAACAACACAAGAAACCCCATCAACTGCCAACCCACATGAACTAGGCAAGACCAAGAGAAAAATCATACACATTGGGGGTGCATAAAAAAATGCCAAGGTGCACAAGCAGCCGCCAAAATATACAATACCCGAAGACGACGCTGACCTTGTGGCCGAAAGAGTCCAAGACCGGGCAGCTGAGGATTTTGAATATGCCCAACACCAAAGAGGATGAATTCAAGACGAGTTGCCCGACATAAGGCAGGTCCTAGAGCAGATCAGAGGCACGCAAAGGGTAGATAGGGGAACATAGTAATTCTCCACAACATCATAAGCAGAAGTCAGGACTGCACCGAGCGAGCACGATATGATCCAGACCATAGCGCAGGCGAGGTCGACCTTGCACATTACACCCAACATGTTGTGCATGTATGAGACTGTATTCCAGACACCATTGAAAGATCTGGCACAGATACAATTGGTAATGGAGCAGATACTAACCAAGGCACTGTAAAAACTCCAAGTCGGTGTCGCACAGGAGGTGCAGTCGCGCGCACGAACATAAGCAACATAGTTGCAACATACAAAGGATAGAAAAGAGGCATTGGAATTGGTGCTCGAGTAGGTCAAGACCAAAGACGAGAAATATCGCATAGATAGGCTCGAGCAGTGAGTGGTTGCAACCTATGACATAATCCCACATAGCGTGCAAATAGAAGATCCCACCACAATGTAGAAGATTTATCATATTGTGAAAACAATTGATCGATATTGACAGGAGAATGAAAACCTCCAGGAACAACTCACTCCTACAACTCCCCGGAGGTGAAGGAAAAAAGGAGGGAAGAAGTTGCAGGAAAGATGGAGGAAATGGAACGACAAGTTAGTGCAGATGTGGACTTGTTTGATAGGGCATCACAACTATGGAAAACGCTTGAAGAATATGAACATGTCTAGTTCTAGGACCAGGAAGAGGAAAAGATAAGCGCATCCATCTAGGATCTCAAGCAGAGGCAGAAAACAATGAATATCACTGAGTGCCTTAAAGGAGTAAAAGACATAAATAAGTTGGAAGTAGAGCTAATAGTTGTGTAGAAACAAAATAAGGACCGACAATCTCAAATGGAACCTCTCCAAGAGCTAGCCACATAGATCATTGCGCATTTAGAGGAGTAAAAGAAGAACATGGCGCAAACACAAGTAGAGTGCCCATAAATGATCCGGGAGGAGATAACAATGCAAGTGTTAGATGCGCTCACAAAAAAGGCCATGCAGGCTCAAATACAAGGAAGAGAACTTGTAGACAAGTTCCACACTCTAGCAGGAGATGTTGAATAATCACGCACAGCCTAGGTGGCTCGGGATGAGCCACATGTCAGTGTTGGGGGTCTATTGGGTGCAGGTCGATTTTGGGAAAATGTCATTTTTTGAGAGAAAAGAATGGAGTGGAAATAAGACATATGGAAGAAAAAGAATCACGTGCGAGGGAATCATGCGAGGCATGCATGCAAGGGATACCTAACTACATTAGGGTTAGGGTTTTTGCAATATATTGTAATGGTTGATGAGCCAATAATATGTATTAGTAGTACCTAGGAGGTCTAGAAAAAGAGAGGAAAAAAGAGAGAGAAATAGAGAGAGAGAGGAAGAAGAAGGTTGTAAAACTTGTAAAAGCTGCCATATTTTCTAAGATGGTGAGCTAGAGAAGAGTTGAGAAACTCGATCCAGAGAGTTAGATCACAAGTTGAGGAGCCTGGTGCGATGTAGTCAGCCTCACAGGGATCGAGAAGCCTGTGGAGATTGTAAGATCCAAAACTATAAATGCGCACGGCGCAATATATTGTTGAGACATAATAAGAGAGCTTGAGAGACAAATATTTTGTGGACATAGCCCAAGACAGGGTGAACCATGGTAGAACATGTGTTATTTGATTGAATGTTATGCATCTCCATTGTTGTTAGTGATTGAATGCTGGATAAAATGAAGGAACTAGTTAGATCTAATATTTCACATGCATGAGTAAGAGTGATTGATTAATTAATATGTTAGATTAATTAAATGAATATCATAAGGTACAACCACATATCCCCACTTATTCCTAGGCTACAAGAATCTAAGTATTGCAATCACCCATAGAACTATCTCGGGTGAGACTGCGCAGTGCACCCTGTGTACTGTGTTTCCTTCTGGTATACCAGGGGGGGCGATAGTTTTAGAGGGATTTTGTTGGAAGCTTGTTAAATATGAACCTAGGTCAACTTCTTATAGTAAGGAAATATCAGACTAGACGAAGTAATAACTAACATCGACAATTTTCCTCCTAGTGTCCACTTAACTTGTAGTGGTGGAAAAAGTTCTTGTTTCTACTACATGGATTTCTTGACATACTCCTCCTTTCCATGTGCCTCTAAGTTCATTGTTGGAGTGGAGAAGTCTTCTTTCCATTCCTCCAAAATAAACAATCTAACTTGTGGCATGTGGCTTTCTTCTCACAGCAAGATGCCACCCGATGGCCTTTCTTCCCACAAAATGAACATACCTTTAAGTCCCAATAGTTGGAAGTGCTATGGCCTTTATTCCCACACAATGAACATACCTTTGAGTCCCAGCAGTTGGCAACACTATGGTCTTTCTTCCTACAACAATGACAAATGAGGAATTGTTTGTTTGATGTATAACTCGTGGTCTTCTTCTCCTTCTTGCACCAACTAATAGGCTTTCCACTTCTTCTAATTGTTGGAGTAGGATGAGTCTTTGAGCTCTTCTGATCACTTCCCTTCTGCAATCCACCACAAGAAGGTTGAGGTGGTAGTGGGATACCACCTTCATGTACTATTACTATTTCTTTTGATGAGTAGGCCAACTTTGTCATGTTTTTTTCCTTCACAAAAATGGTCTTCATGGTCACGGGCCTTTCCCCTCTACCATCAAAGCCTAGGCCTTCATGCTTAACCCGTTGTGTAACTATAATGGGGCTTAGGATTCCTTGTCTTATCTTTCCTATCCCTTTTTCATCTTAGCCCATTTGATTTAATAATTTTGATCCAATGCCTATGGTATGATTTTCAAATTAACTAAAATGATCTTGCAAAAAGTCAAAGGAATTTGATCTTATCATAGTTGTCTCGGTCATGGAGATGGCCTTGACAGTGGAAATGGAAGGTGGGTTTTCTTCATTGGTACCTTGGACAACGGCTTGTATCTTTTGTAATGCTTATTCCTTCATTTCCAACTCTTGGTGTATTTGATCCATCATCTAAGTGAGCATGTCCTCCTTCCATCTATCCATCTGGATTACCTTCTCTCCCAATTGCACAGTTGCATGATGTGCTTGTCCCAATATTCCATAACCACAGTGAAGGGGTCTTGACATTCATCAAACTAGTTATTTAGTAGTGGAAACAACCTTATCGAGATATCAAGGTTCTTCTCTATCTCCCTCATCCTCTAGTTGAACATCTAGACCTATTCCTTCAAGTTCTTGTTCTCTTCCTGAAGTTAAGCATTGATGGCCCTTAAGTCTTCCAACCTCTCTTTATTTGATTTACCCATGCCAAGTCTGCGTTCTATTCGAATTTTTGATAGATACATCATAATCAAAGATTCAATTTCTTTGATACCTTGTGATTCGTAAATAAGGGACTTATAGCCCACTCACTTCACCAACATGGATACTATGTGAAAGTGTATTTCTAAACTATGTCTCTCTCTTCTCAATCTTCTATAGAGAGTTATGTCTTCAGAAAGGCTACTAGGCCTCTATTCTTGATGAAAGTCTAAGTGAAGCACTAAACTTTTTCTTATAAATGGCTACTAGGCCTATGTTCACCCTATATCCTAAATATAACAACCAACTTGCAATATACCAACATCCAAGTCTCTAAATTTTAGCTTCTTGGTTGTTAATCACCAAACAAGAAAACAAGGCATCGCTCTATCACAAAAAATGCTCTGGATCTAGATTTTCCTCCAACCAGCGATAGGTAGAAAATAATGACTTTATGGTCAACTGGTTCACTGCTTGGGTTTCTTATTTGTAATGTCAAGGTCAAATATCAATTAGTGATTGTGCATGAATTGTTACTCCCCATCTTCTGCTCACATGAGATTCTCCTCTATCAGATGAAAGAAGGGCTATGGTTTGTTGTGACATTGAATAATTTTCAATTTAAAAATAAAAAAAATCTTAATCATTAGTTTTAAATTAGTTAAATTAGTGGTTAGTTAATTAAATAGTTGTTTAACTTTCAAAATTTTCTTTTAATTTCGTTTTAGATTTATTTGCTTTGTTTAGTTGTATTTAGTTTTGTTTTAAAATATTTTAATAAATTTTGATATAGTTTAGTTTTAATTTTACATTTTATTTTTATTTAATAGTCAAACAAAATATTAATATGGATTCATTATAACTAATAATAAAGTGTTTATATATTGCAAATTGATAGGGCATGATAAAAACAGATCAACGGTCGATATTACATCCCCCCTTGTATGAACGATGTTTAACAGGGGGGGTGAAAAGACATACCATTGTTTTCACTGGAGATATGTGGCAGAAGCACGTTCATCCCCTCCTGGGATGGTTTTTCAAACCCGCTAGGCGATTCCTCTGAAATAAATGTAAAGATAACACTTGGCAGGATGATGGGATGGAAAATATGAAATGTTAATGACATGTGACGAAAGGTGAAGTGAATAATTTATTTTGAAAATTATATATTTAATTATTCATTTCAACGAGTTAAAGTTTACCACATATTCTATGATTATTTTTGTTGGTTAAAAGCTAAATATCGTGATTAGAAGTTATTTTGACAACGAAAGATTAAGGTTAAAGTTGTTTAATTCAACAGTGAACATCACTGACGAAGCTCAAATCTCTCTGGATTAAGCATCATCTCGGGTATTTTGAAACTTTTGCTTCCCTTTCACATTCTAAATTTAGAAATGGAATCATCTAAGTATGGTAAAATCAAGAGACCTCTCAATATCGAAGAGCAAGACCTAGCCGATATAAATAAAGATATATTTGACCATGTATTATCCTTTGACCTGTTTGAATTACACCAATTATCCATGCAACATTTCAGAGATCTTATTGACTTTTATCATGCATGGGAGTCTAATTTATCCAAATTTATTGTTCCCGAGACATACAATTTTCCCAAATTTGTATCATGGTGTGCTTCCAATTACATTTTATCTCAAAGGTTTGTCATTTCCCAGAATGGGACAATTCTGTTTGTGATAGATTCCCAATCTATTTATAAAATGCTAAAGCTACCTCAAAACCATGAAAGTGAAACTCTAAATGAAAGAGAATTAGTTGAGCATTTCAAAGGATTGAGTTCTCAGGACAAAATTGCCTTACTACAATCCTACTTATATGAAAATCTCAATGTTCCTAAAGATAATGTCAACTTTAACATTGATATGTTTTTTGAAACATCTAGGAAAATTATAACAATGATGACTACAATTTTAGGGAATGATGATGACAAAATTGTTAATGAGTATATTCTTGGGTTTATGACCTCTATTTTCCCACCTACAATAAAACCCTTCGTTAAATTTAACTATGACCATTTTTTGGCTGACAACATTCATTTTTCAGTTATCAGAGTTTGAAGCTAGCAGATACTTTAGATATCGGTCAAATACTTGGTATACTTAGTTCTTTATTCTCCAGCTGCTAGGTTTCAACACCTTGAAATGAATATTCAAGATGAAATTGGTAATCCTTATTCAGTTATCCATTGAACTCCCTTAATTAGAAAGAAAGCTCATAATGCAAGGTTATCAAAATTCATTAATCATTTCATGACATTGGCCTTTGAAATCATTCATGACCAAACTCCTAGAATTTCCCCAGAGGGTAAAATTTTGTTACAACTGAGTCCTAATAAAATGGTAGGGGATTGGTATTTGTTTTAAGATCACATAAAGATTAGGATGTATGGTGTTGAAGTACAACCTTTTCTTTTACCTAAATTCCTAACACCTAGAATCTTTGTTTTAGAATTTATAAGGCAAAGACTAAATTTTGATTATATTAATTTTGTGTCTAAAAATCACAAGGTTAGTTTTAAGTTGAAAAACTAAGTGGGACCTTTTATTGTAAACAATAGAGCAACTTTGTAGGATGTAGAGAAACTTCTTTAGGAAATGGGACTCCAACAAGGTGAAATGTGGATATATGATCCTAATGCTATTATTTCAACTAAAAGGACAGATATTGGTTAAGTTCCTTATCATCATCAATCTAAACCTCAATTAGAAATAATAACTAATCAGGACAACGGGGAGGATGTACAAATAATTTTGCAAATTCAAGAACGGGGTTCTAGTCAGCCATCCCAGTCACTATTGACAAAAACTCCACAACTTTTTGAGAAGACATATAAGAGAAAAGTTCAAGGAACTTCTCAAACGGTATCAGGGGCAGAAGAACAACACTCTAAAAAGAAATAGAAGACATAAAAACATGAAGAAAGTAAGAGCCAGATATCCCAATATGGATCAGAGCCATCAACAACAGAACCTTCACTTGTCATATAAATTATGTCATCAACAGATGCAAAGATATCAGAAAGTCAAACTCGAAAGGAAACATTGGATACATATCAGTCAAAGCAAGGGAATCCCTATCATCAATTTATGGCAATAAAGAAGAAGTGTGTGAAAATTAAGCAAAATATTTGTCCTCAAATCTATAGTCAAGGACCATCTCAAACCAAATTATTATCTGTTGTGGATTATGAAAAGGGAAATCTAAATATAGTTGTATTAGATTCAAAAGATAAAAATAAAGTCATTAATATCTCACTTGATTTGAATGCAATCAACTATGTTGATAAAATGGATCTACATAGGCAGACTGGGGAAATATTGAACAAAGATGTTACGATAGCTTCTCTTGGAATGAATAAGTTGCAAACTATGAATGAAAATATTTGCAGTCAACTGAAGCCAGAGAAATTAGCAAACAGAACCAAACAAATGAGGGTAGAATAACTTGAGGAGTGTGTGATTGATTTAGTAGAAAATCCAAAATATATTGCATTTGTACAAGCCCTCATTAAAACAAAAGACACTAAAATTCAAGTATTGAAGAAAAAGCTTAAAATACTTGGAATTGATCATGTTCAAACACCATAATTGCAAGCAATGCAACAGGAGAAAGATAAGTTGTTGAGGAAAATAGTACAAATGAAAGATCAGATGGAGGCTTATGAACAACAAATAGAAGCTTTAAATAAAGGGTTCCTTCTTCATAGTATTCATAACCAGCAGACCCATCTAAAGAATTAACCAAAGCATTATCAGAGCTTAATTTAAAAGGAGTTGAGATTGAAAAACTCAAGAAATCAATGTTTGTATAGAATGATGGGATCAAAATTGTCAGAGAGAAACTAAAGGAGAAAGAAAAAACCATTGAACAATACCAAAATATAAAATCCAAACTGCAGGGAGATGTAGAGCAATTACAGGGAAAACTAGTTGGTAAACCATATTTGATAGGTGCAAGACATCTCATTTGGGACCAAATTATCATAGAGGTTGCTAAAATGTGGGACTATTTCAAATTAATTGGAGAAGAAGACTTATTGACCAATGAAGTAGATAAGATTATACAACAAGATTTTCAAGAATTGGGAAATAGACCACAAATAACAACCAAGATTATAAAAGCTCTCAATTCTATGTAAAAGGAAGAGCTAAGGAAAAAAGGAATCAAAGATAGAACTTCAATGGTGATGGAGATGAAAAAAGTATTTAATAAGCGAAGTTTGATCCAACAAGCCCAAAATAAATCCATTATGATGAAAAGGAATGTCGAACTCTTCTACAATAAGTTCAATAAGTTAATACAAATGGGTTTACCAACTTTCTGAAGTAAAAAGGAGGGAATTTTTCCCTTAAAATTATAGACAGTTTTTTTAAAGTCAGAGAAAGTGATCAGAAGTTTAATGAAATGAATGGAGTTATAAGAGGTCAAATAATAGTGGACAACTTGATAGATGATTTTTATTTTCTATGGAAGATTAAACATTTTTTCTTAACAACTCCAAGATATGACAAGTATATTGAATTGGACATCGCATATAGAATGGTGGCATACTAGTATCCTTCAAATGAGGATTGGCAGGTTATGATTCAGTTAATCCAATAATAAGTCATCAAACAACAATAACAAAGCTAGGAGATATCATGGGTGAATCTCAATATACTCAATGTTATTTTTCGTAAATTGAATCTATTGTTGTAATATTTCAAAGCTAAAAAATAGCTCTTAATAACCAATTGTTGTTATAGTCATTTTGTATAAAACAAGATAAATTCAATGTAAAAGGGTCTTGGATGTTGAAAAGGAGGACCGGTGAAATTTTAATGAAAATCATGCTCAAAGCCTGAGAGATTCATAATTTCGGTTGTTTCAGATTGTGTTCTTAGTTTTTATGTTGTTTGTTGCTTCATAATATTTCTTTCATGCTTGTATTTGATGTTATAAGTGTAGTAAAATTGGTACAACCACCACTGCTACAAATTTAAGAAGGAATTGTTAAATATTATAGTTTTTACAAACGATACTGTAAGTATTTTGGACCTATATCTTTTCATTAATTCTGTGAAAGGTAATGAATTATTCATTTATGTTCATTTAATAGTTTCCTTAACTTGGATACATTTGTGTTTTTCTTCTATTAAAATAGAAACAAGATTTACTCAGACATGGTGCCTTGTTCTATTTTGATTTTGTTATCCTATATTCTTTTGATCATTTTTAAATACAAAATTATATGAAATATAGAAATTGTGCCTCTCAAAGTTCTAATTATTTGATTGATTAGATTTTAAAGGTTTATATTTCACATTGAAGAATAAAAAAAATATGTTTTAGGACAGGCTAAAGAAAACTAAAAATTCAACTTGAACAAAATTAAAAATGGATGCTTTGGCATAATTTCCTAGCCAGAAACATCTCAAGGGTTACATCATGGTTAATGATAAATTATCAATCTGAGCATCTCTCATTCAAATATTATGAATGTTCTAGTGGGCAAGCTAGCACCGCATGAAACCAATATAATCCCTTCACTATTATATAAGAGCTCTTGCTTGCATGTATGAACATCTTATTTTAAGCTTGCAACATGATTTGATGTGTATAGAGTAGGGACCTCTTCTCTTATACAAGTGTATTTTGCACTTTGTTTTGAAGGCATGGGCGATTGGCCATGGATCGCAAGGCAACAATATTTTCGACCTCTATAATACTAGCCTTTGAATATCTCCACTTGTCCAGTTAACTTGAAGCCACCATCAAATAGTTTGTGGATTCATGAGCCTATGTCCAATGGTTAAATCCTATAGATACTCATGTGGAAATATATTTGGAGATTTAAATTGATCTAAATAATTATCGTCAAATATAATTCTACTTGTTTGGTCTAGGTGGATATTGGTGGCCACCCACCTATTCTAACTGGCTCCTCTTGAAAGTTTTAGTTCAACACTTTCTTCTGTACTTCTTTGTAATGGTGGTTTCTACACCTCTGGGACTGTCTAAAGCCCCACACATCTTCTAGGTGGATACCGGTGGCCTCCCACCTAATCCAACTAGCTTATTTTCTATGTTTTCATGTCAACACATCTTTTTGTACTTCCAGGGTCGTTCTAGGGCCCTTAACAATGTTTTCTTGGATCACCGGTGTCAAACTGTAGATGGAGCTAGATTTTGATGGCGTAATGTGTATTTTTCTAAAATACCTTTCCAATGGGCTATCATGCACCTAAAACGGAGGTTGTATGCAAAAGTTACGACCCCGGGAAGTTGAGGTACCAACTTACCCATAAGGGCCCACATAAATTTTGGCGTTTCACCTCCTAGGGTTAGGTTTTTGGATGTCTAGGGTTTTTTCATTCATGAGTAATATCAAAAACTCCTCTAGAGCCTTATTGTAATGATTCTTCTCAGACGAATGGACATAGCTACCACATCTCTTCTCAGAGATAGCTACCACCATTCGAGCAAATGCTTCAGTTATGTAGTTTTACAGTTTCAGCCTATTTCATTTATTCAATAGAAGATATTGTTCACTGGATATATGTGTTGTTCATCATATCTATGTGTTTATTGTATTCAGTTTTTTAATCAGTTCGTTCCGCTCCTAAATATGGATCAGTGGTATCAGAGCAGTCTGCTCTTCATTTATTTTTCTTCGTGCATGTCCCCGACAAGATCTGGGTACAAGAAGTTGGGAATCAAATCAATTGAGCCGTTGCAATATCGCTCACGTCGAGCCCAATATTTTCCATACCCTGTGCACCAAATTGGGTATCAAAGACTTTGAGTGACATCTGGTGCTCAAATACCACGGTTGTTTGCATAGATACATTCAAACATAAATGAATTTTTTGGACATCACCTCATTGGGTGCGGATTATAGATACGTTGTCAAGATCGAGAAGAAATTTAAGCAGAAGAGTTGAGAGTTTGGATCTGCAAACTCCTCACAGCTGAAGCAGAAAAAAGGATGCCCCAACCCACACAGCAAGGGATAGAGAAAAGATGGCCACTCTTAGGATAACTAGTCCACGTCGCAACACAATAAGGGAAATGAGAAGACGAAGAAGGACACAAGAAAATGGTGTGAGTACCATAAAATCCCTTGGCACAACACAGACGAATGTCGCTCCAAAAAGTGACTCGTGGCCGAGCTGAAGGCTTCCAAGTCAGAGGTCGATTCTGATTCTAAATCAAATCCCGAAGGAGGGAAGTGGATTATCGATGTCGAACCCAGTGCCATTGTCTCTACCACCAAATTTTGGCCAAGAGAACCAGAAGAACCAGAGGAAGGGGAATGCCTCTTTCACCCACAGATGTGGGTAAATGGGGATCCACTTCATTTTATTGTCGATAGCGGTAGTCAGAAGAACCTGATTTCAGCAGAGGTCGTCAAGCAACTGGACCTGCCGACAACATTGCACCCGCAACCCTACACCATCGACTAACTTCACCAAGGAATAGATCTCCGTGTCAGCCAACAATGTCGTCTGCCCTATGACATCAAGCCTTTCAAAGATGAGGTATTGTTTGATATTGTTCCCCTTGAATTTTGTGATGTTCTTTTAGGAAAACCATATTTGTGGAAGCGTCATGTTGTGTATGAATCTATACCCCTCAATGTTATTATTACTCTAGGTAGACAATTGTATAGGATACCATAGGTAGCGTCGCCTACCACTATTTCTTTAATCTCTGCTAAGTAATGTAATAAGGTCATTTCACAGACTGGGAAGTTCATCTTCTTTGTGATCTGTGCTCATAGTAAGCAGAAGGCCACCGCCACATATGTGGCCTCTACACAGAGCCTCTCTTTTTAGAAGAAGCAAGTGGACAGGATCGTGGAACAATACATAAACATCTTCTCCTCACCCACCGGGGTACCGACGGACTGCCAAGTCAAGCATCCAATTGATCTAACTCTTGATGCACCTCTACCTGATGGACCAGTCTATCGTCGCTCACTGATGGAAAATGATGAAATCAGGCATCAGATCCAAGAGCTTCTTCAAAAGGGGCACATCATACCCAGCTCCTCCCCTTGCAGAAACCTGATTGTACTGATGCAGAAGAAGGATGGGACTTGGCGACTCTGCATTGATTACAGATCCTTAAACAAATCACAATCAAGAACCGGTACCCAATTCCAAGTATTTATGACCTTCTTGACCAACTCAAGGGGAAAAAGTTCTTCAACAAGATTGACCTAAAGTCTGGCTACCACCAGGTTCCCATCGAACCAACTGATATATGGAATACAACCTTCAAATCTAAATAAGGTCTCTTCAAATGGTTGTTCATGCCCTTTGACTTAACAAATGCACCAACCACTTTCATGAGGTTGATGGATGATGTATTGATAACCTTCACCAACTCTTTTGTGGTGGTATATTTGGATGGCATCCTCATCTTCAATAAAACTTGGGAGGAGCACATGTGACATATTCAACATGTTTTGAGCACTCTACGATGGCACAAGCTATATGCCAAATTGCAAAAATGCTCCTTTGGCATGAACAGAGTCCAATACTTGGGATACATTGTTGATGAACATGGGGTACTTGTTGATCCATCTAAGATCCAAGTCATCCGTGATTGGCCAGCCCCGACCACACTAACCAATCTTCGAATCTTCTTGGGACTGGCCAACTTATATCGACGATTTATGTTGGGATTCTCCCATATTGCATGGGCCCTTAGCTAGGTGAGCAAGGGAGGTGGCAGGGAAAAATTTGTGTGGGGGAAGGAGCAATAATGAGCATTTGGTGATCTAAAGCATCGTTTGTGCTAAGATCCAGTTATTTCCTTGTTCGATCTGCAACAATCATTTGATATTGAGACTGATGCATCTAACTATGCGGTAGGCACAATTCTCACTCATCATGGTCATCCAGTGGCATGCCATAGTGAAACACTCTCATATATTGTCCGGAAATACCCCACCTATGACAAGGAAATGTATTCCATTGTATAAGCATGTCGTCAATGGAGACATTACATTTTGGGAAAGGAGACGATCATACACACTGATCACAAGCCTCTGCAATTCATACAGACACAAGGGAAATTGTAGAACAACCGCCATCGAAAGTGGTCCACCTACCTGCAACATTTCCATCTCAACATCAAGTATAAGACATGGATCTCAAATCATGTCATTGACTGCCTTAGTCGACCTCTCGTGGCTTCACTCACCACTGTGTTTCACCACCACCTATCATCTCTTAGGCATAGGCGCGACTATGACAAATTTTCACATTCAGGACAAACTATTATGCCATCTGGGCCATCTTTGTGTTCCTACAAGTGAGCATGAAAATATTATTTGGGAAGCCCACTACAATAAGATGGTGGGACATTTTGGCATGGAGAAAATTGTAGTCGTTCTTTAGAAACATTTTTACTGGCCAAAAATTCGACAGGACGTCGACAAGTATATCATATCTTACACTGCATGTGCCATTTCCAATCCATCCATTAAGAAGCAAGGCTTATACACCCCTCTTCCTACTCTAGATAATCCTTGGGAATCCATATCAATGGATTACATGTCTTTCCTTCCATCCACTAAGCAAGGCAATGATTGTGTATTTGTGGTCCTTGATCGGTTTTCGAAGATGGCCATCCTCATAGCATGCAAGAAGAATATCACAAGAGAAGATACTGCCAATCTCTTCTTCAAATGAGTGTGGGTCCATTTTGGGATACCATAGACCATCATCTCCGACCGGGACATCAGGTTCCTCAGCACAGTTTGGTCGAGCCTCTAGTCACTATTGGACACCAAGCTCACTAAATACACTGCTTTCCACCCCCAAACAGACGACTAAACTGAGGTCGTCAATCAGATGATTGTGCACATCCTGCGCATGTACAACTCTAAGAATCCATGTACATGGGATGAGAGTCTCCCCTATGTTCAACACAGTTACAAAGGGCTCTCCATAGTTCCATCGACCATAGCCCATTTTAGGTGGGGCTGGGATTCCAACCTTTGGGTCCCATTGATGTTGTACTATCTCTTGCCACCACACTGACAGACTCTTCCCATGTTCATTTTGAGACCGACAAAGCCACCAAATTCATTGAGCGGATTCAGCACACCCACCAATAGGTCCATGATATTTTGCAGAAATCCAATGCTAAGTATAAGCAATGCCATGATCAACACAGGGTACTGCACCAGTTTTAGGTTGGAGACAAAGTCTGGTTACATTTTCAGAAGGAGCATCTCACATGGCCCCATCAGAAGCTCCACCCACTTCGCTATGGGCCTTGCACCATCACCAAGGTTGTGGGTAGCAATGCTTTTGAGCTCAACACTCCACCCTTCCTTGGCTTGCACCCATTGTTCAATGTGGACCTCCTTCGACCATATTTTCCACCATTATTGGACACCTCAGAGATTGCATAAAAAATGACACCGACAGATGTCAACCCTGACTGCTTGGAACAAGAATCCATTGATCAGATAGTGGACACACAGGTCAAGGGCACTTTCCAGCAGAGGATCCATCTTTGTTGCGTTGTCAAGGCATGGCATATCCTACACTAAGTAAAGTGGCTCACCCACGCCAAAATTCAACAAAAGTTTCCTTACCTAATGGGGGAACTCAACACAATGGAAACCATTGCTTCCTAAGGAGGGAGGACTGATCTAAGTGGATATTGGTGGCCACCCACCTATTCCAACTGGCTCCTCTTGAAAATTTTAGTTCAACATGTTTTTCTATACTTCTTTGTAATAGTGGGTTCTACACTTATGGGGATGTCTGAAGCCCCACACATATTCCAGGAGGATATTGGTGGCCTCCCACCTAATCCGACTGGCTTATTTTGTATGTTGTCATGTCAGCACAACTTGTTGTACTTCCAAGGCCATTTTAGGGCCCTTAACAGTGTTTTTTTGGCTCTCCACAGTCAAACTGTAGACTGAGCCAAAGTTTGATAGCGTAATGTGTATTTATCTAAAAGACCTTTCCAATGGGCTATCACACACCTAAAACGAAATTCATATGCAAAAGTTATGACCCCAGGAAGTTGAGGTACCAACTTACCCATAGGGGCCCACATAAATTTTGGCGTTTCACCTCCTAGGGTTAGGTTTTTGGATGTCTATGGTTTTTTCATTCATGAGTAATATCAAAAAGGCCTCTGGAGCCTCATTGTAATGATTTTGCTCAGATAGATGCACGTAGCCGCCGCATCTCTTCTCAGAGATAGCTACCACCATTTGAGCAAGTGTTTCAGTTCTACAGTTTTACAGTTTCAACCTATTTCATTTATTCAAAAGAAGATGTGTTCACTTTATATCTGTGTTGTTCTTCATATCTTTGTGTTTATTGTATTCAGTATGTTAATCAATTTGTTCCACTCCTAAATCCAGATCATTGTCCCTTTAATTCGCAGGGAGATTAGGAATTTCTACATAATTATCCATGGATGTCTCTACCCACACATGATTGTCAAACTAAATTGCAAGAACTGAGTCTTTCAACTATTCATTAGTTCAGATCCATTTCAAATAAAATATCCTTTTAAACATATGCCTTTTGGATCACATTTTTTAGGTGGTTGAGTGCTCTCTATTGGAGATAGATGGGAAGGTCCTGATCACCGTGGGTAGATCTTAATGCTAGACAAATGTTGATTTTTAATGTTTACAAGTTCAAACTTACAGTTAGAAGTAATCCTTGCTTCAACTTTGAAATCCTTCGAGATCTCCTCCAACCATTGTGCAAAGAACACTATGTTGTCAAATTTATTTCCAACAATCCCAATAGGCCTCTAGCTACATCACTATTTGCATGTTTAATTGATGGCCAAAAGAATCTTGATTTGGATTTTATTGTTGCTTGAAGTTGTTGTGTATTTCAAGAATTTGTACGTAAAGGGATTCGTTGAATGATATTTGTAAGCGAAAATGTTTGGAGCTTGTGCCCACAACCGACCACTAAGCCTACAAATAAATACCTTTTTCTTTTCCAAATTCTATATGACCCTTGTCTTTGGAATTGTGATGATATTAATCTCAAGGGAGTGGGTTTGATCCACACAGACTTTGTATTAGGGTCAAGAATAATTTTATGTTTTTGTTTCCAACACCACAATAGAGGTCATGAAGGCAATCTTAAAGTCGATGCCAACTACACAACAATATATGTGTGAGTGGTTGAGATGCCTCAAATAGGAAGGTAGGAATATTGATCACCATATTCATTATATTCAACATGAAGAAAGAAGAGTGCAAAAAACGTCAAGGACACAACGTGACTTCCACAAAGAATTTGGTGAAAAAATTATAAGATCTAGAGTAATTGTTCAACTAAAATTAATATCTATGCATCTTGGAGAAAGTCTGTGTGTTGAAAAACAAGCCACCATAATCAATCGATGGGAAACAACATTGCACTTTTGAATGGGATCTCTTTCCAAGCTCCAATAAATCCGCTCAAGCTTGTTGATTATTTTAATCTAACTAGAGCCTTCAAACTTGATTTCCCGGATGAACCAATGAAAATGCCACCAGATTTCTGGGAAATCAAACCAAACCATCTCCCACAATTGATTTCCAAAGTTTTCAATATAAAGTTTATATGAAAGATCTTCAAAGATCTTCGAAAAGAATTCCCATAATTATAGATTTACAATAAATTAAAATGGATTGCAGATTTGAAGCATATTATAAGAGATCTAGACTCAATAGAAAATAATAACCCATTTTTTAAAATCAAAATTAAAAACAATTTTTTTTATGATAATAACAAAAGAAATACATTATTGAAGACATTCTTTTATTTGTTTCATGAAAAAATCCAAGCTTGAGCTTTAGTCTTCTTTTTTCAAGGATTCATTATCATGGCCTTATCATCACAATAGCCTTTCCATCACCATGGCTCTATCATGACTATGGCTTTGCTACTATGTTAATATCACCAAGTATCTTTGGAAACACAATAATATTAATCAAGAAAATAAAATTACATAATATGTGAGAGACATAGGATATAGCCTTATTAAAATGTGTCATGTGTTCTTCATCAATAAGGATAAGCACTGACTAAGATAAACTTTAGAATTATGGGGCCAACAATTTATTTATGAATTCATCATAAAATGATTTAGGAATTTTAAATGTTATTTTATCAAATTATATATATATATATATATATATATATATATATATATATATAACTTATTGATTAATTAATTAATTAATTTGAAGAATTAACTCATTTTCATAAAAGTGGTTTCGTATAATTAATTTTTTTTTCTTCATAAAAGTGGTTTCGTATAATTAATTTTTTTTCTTCATAAAAGTGGTTTCGTATAATTAAAAAAAATAGTTAGATTTTCCTTTTCTTTGGAATAGTTAATGAAAGGGATAATAATATTAATGAGACTTAGTTTCATACCTTAAAATAATTGACATAGAAACAATGCATTCTAATTAATTTATCTAACAAGATTTATCTTGAGCGCATATTTATAAGCACCTAGAGGGATACCGAAAATGGAATAGTAAACTTTTATGTGTTTAAAAAAGAATCTTATCTTATTATTATTATTGTGGTGGTTTTCTCTTTCTTTGTTTTTAGTGTTTTTTTACTTTTTTGAAAGCATTAAATGAATCTAGGTTAGTTTATTATTATTATGGTTTTTTTTGGATTTAAATTAGTTTTTCAATTATTTTTCAATTTAATTTATTAATGTTAAGTTACATAACACATCTCATCTATACTAAGTTGTAACCTACAATATTACAATTTAGTTTATTTGTGTTATTTTACATTACACATCTCATCCTCACTAAATTGTAACCTACAATATTACTATTACAATGGTTTTTTAATTAATTTATTTTTGTACATTTATTTTTATTGTTTTTCAATTTAGTTTATCAGGTTTACATTAAGTTTCTCATCTCATTCACAAATGCATCTCTACTCTAACTGTAATCAAAATTTATTAATATCTTCCCATAGAGAGCCAAATTTTCACTCAATGAAAATGTTACATCTTTTGGACAAGAAAGCGTATTTTTCATGTGTTCCTACAACATCAACTTTTCTTATTGACATGGAAAATATAATCATTTGAGAAGGTCAATTATGTTAGGATGAAGATAGATACTTGAAAATCCAAATTTGGACCTGCAACAAAGTTTGTCTTCCATTTTAATAAAATCCATGAAAATTGTTGAAAAGAGTAGAAGTGTTCATTTTGTGGACAATGTTGTTGACTTCAAGATATACTCTTGAACTCCACATGGCATGCCCATGTTCAAATTGGTATGCATTTCTCAAAGTGTTTTGCAGTCTGAATTAATCTCTAAAATTCAATTGTCTTAATTTTTGCATATACTTGGTTTATGAAAGTTTTATAATTATTTTGAATTAAATATTATTTTACAATGTTAGAAGACTTCATTTCATATTTACATTTAGAATTATGTTGGAAGATAAATGGATTAAATATGTTGAGAACTAAGAGAAATGAGTTTTTGGTCCTCTTAGTGTAAAAGTGTAAAGAGCCCTTTGGCCATGGCTATAAATGTCAATGAGAGTGTAAATGGAAAATGTTCGACTTTCCAAAGTTGAATTCTCACCATCATAAATACATTTGAAAAAAAAAAAACTATACTTATAGAATTGCACTAAATTTTTTGTAAATTTCCATTTGCTATTTTTCTATAGACATCTTCTTTCCCTATAT
>ML786901.1:134949-179623 GCA_009831015.1 Picea engelmannii | reverse complement strand
GACTCTGCTTCCTTCAGCTTCAGAACTCAAAGAGTTCTTGCCTCCTCGTATCTGTCTACAACCTTCCTCGACGCCCTCTTGGCGGAGTCTCTGCTCCCACAGAACATTCAGTAGTTCTGGGTTCCTATGCACCTTTTGCACATGCTCAATGCCCTCCTGGCAGAGCCCTCAGAATCCTCAGCGATTCTGGTATTCCCTTAAGAACTCACAACAGAGTTCTTTCTCTCCGTACACCACTGTATACGCGCTCAATGCCCTCTTGGCAGAGCCTCTCACAGAATCCTCAGTGATTCCGTTAGCACTGTGTCTCAGCTACACAGCCTTGCCTCTTGACGTGTTCAGTAACCCCAAAAGTCCTTCTTCTGTATGAGTTGTTGTCTTCAAGGCTTGTGCCCTCAACACGTCTTTGTCTGACTCCTTCGTGTTCAGAAGTGCCACCTCTGTGCACTGGGATTCAGAGTCTCAACACTCTGTCACGCCCTCCTGGCATGAACCCTCAAAGACCTCTCAAACCTGAAATCAAACCAACTCCCTGCAAATACATGATAACGATACACAATTGCAGCATAAAATGAACACACACATACAGACATGCATATAATGACAGACTGGTGCAGGAAAAACTGCTCTGTATTAATAATGGCAAATGCATGTATATTTTACAAGGTGTTCCCGAGCTCTCCCTCGGCTCTTCTGCTCTACATGCATTCTTACCCAAAATGAGATCTCTCTATCTCTTTTCCCTGAGGCGCTCTTAGCGCTTCCCTCCAGGATTTACCTACTCTAATTAATTTACAATTAATGGGACTGTCTAGTCCAGAATCGGACCTAGATCTCAGCCAATCTACAATAAAGGTCGATCCTATCTAATGCCTGCGCAAAGGCATGGCATTCATCGCTCAACAGCCTAAGCACATTAAATTACATTCAATACAAATTCAAAATGAGGCTGCGCCTCCCTTTCAGCCCTGCACGAGTGCGCGCTGATGTGGCTGATTGGCTGGCATGGAGAGATGCTCCTGCATCAGTAAGCATGCATCTTATCCCCCAAGTATACAAGTACTGGTGCGTTGAGATCATTCTCACATTAAACCACATGGATAATTCCATTGCGTTGGACTTGAGAGTTTTACCTGAAATTTTTATTTTTCATCATCTCTAGTTATGTGGCACTACCTTGTCTCAACCACAGTGGCTTGACCAACCTGTGCATACTACGATATGTTAGATGCACAACTAAGTCCAACATAAACATGTATACCCAACAACATGGACACATCCAACTAGACTCTTAACACATACCAATACTTAGCAAATATTTCAATACTTAATGAACACAAAGCGACGCAAGGAACATAACATTCATCCAAGTAAAACAACCACAATACACAAGCATAGGTGACCCCCAAGGCAAATGTTTTATTTATAAGAAGAATGTTACAATATACAACATAGCACGATGAATTTCTTGCAGGTTATTTACATGGTACAACTACACAAGGCACCATTGCCTACAAGAACTATTAATCCAACCCCTAAAGTAACCATAGCTCGACCTCCTGCAGGCTTGTCTTCTTCTTCTTCTCACTCAACCAATGCAACTCGTCCTACACAACACTAAACTTAGCACAAACCCCAAAGCCCTTTTACACTAGAATGAATGACCAATGCTTCTTCTTCTATAACTTAGTAGCACCTTTGAGGCAACCTCTTTTATATGAAACTTGCTATGCACTTGCAAGCATGTTCACTCTAAGGTGGGACCCAAGTTTCATTCATCAACTTTGCTTCCTTTGTTGCCTTGTTTGTCGATCGTCCAACTCCAACAAGTGCACCCAACATGTGCATCTCGTTGTGCCTAGTGCATCCGACAACTGCGTCTTGAGGTAACTCCAATGACTAGGGGATGTTCATCCCTTAGGTCTGCATGTCCAACTTGTGCGCCCAAAACATTCCAACTCACATACAAACAACATGAAATAGTTCACCACTCCTTTCATTGATTGAGTAAACAACCTCTAAAATTGCAACCCTCTGCAACAACCCTCCCTCCGTGTACAACTAGACAATGTCCTCTTACCATCCTTAAGCGGGATGCCTTACACCAACCCTCTGTAACTTGGATGTTTTCGAAGGCATATGTATAAATCTAGAGCTCCACCCCTCGGAGTGCAATGGAGAAACCTGACTCCCCTTGCTAGGCATGCAACACAATGCAATAATAGGGGGCTTTATGAGCTACAAAATCTCCACCAATCGCTATAATTACAGTATATCTTATTTTTGTTTTATAATAGTTAAGAACATGCGGGCCTAATGGTTAAGAACATGTGTTTCCTCCTACAAAGTCACAAATTCAAGTCAAGGGGTAGGGTATGTATGCCGACTACAGTAAGCTCAATATTTTAGACTATTAAAAGACGACTACAGTAAGCTCAATATTTTAGACTGTGTTCAAGGTTGGCTGTAATTAGTTCATCACACTTGGATTGGGATCTTTAATAATATGGACACTGCATTATTAACCGTTAATTCAAAAAATTGTACAATTTACATTGTAGTTGGGTAATCATACGGAAAGAGAACAGAAATCTTATTGCTTTCCGGTGATTATTAGTTGTTGAATCAAAATATTTGTACAAAATACATTGTGCTAAAGTTTGAGTAATCTTATATATAAGCTCCCTCATTATTTCCTCCATGGATAGAGAACAGGAGCCTGTAATAATCTTATTTTCCTATAAAATACAGAGGAACAGAAAAGGCCTATAAATATTACTTTTCTTTCCTATAAAATACAGAGGAACAGAAAAGGCCTATACATATTACTTTTCTCAGAAGTACAGTAGAGCTGAGGAAGAAGGATTGTGAATGCTCAAATGTAATTTTTTTTTTTATCATTTCTCGTTCCCAATAAATTCGTAAATATTATGCAAATAGACATCATTTGTAGAGTCATAATAACTAATAACTAAAAGGGCACCTTCATCATTCATATTTGTAACCATCTTTCTACGTTCAGCACATAGCAAATCTAAAATAGGAATCATATATCCAAATGGGGGGTGTAGAATATGTTCCCGATGCACTTTTTAATTCAAACTCGAAAAGGTTTGATGAAGATCATGTAGTAATCACATCCCAACTCCAATACATGTTCAAAACTTTTGACACATTATTGTCATGAACCAATTTGTCAGTAAATTAAATGAGAATATTTTCAATTTAATAAGAATTTTACCACTTCATTATTTAAATCTCTTAATGGTTGTGGAATTTATGCTCCTTTTATCTGGCTGCTTGCAATGTCAAGATCATTTTTATTCTATTTCCTAGCTTAGTAATGTTTTATCAATTCAAAGTAGTATTTCGATGGCTGTAAAAATTGGCTTCTTTTCTTCCTTATAATAAATCGAACCTCAATCTAGAAATATGTTCCGTTTGAGTCATAAAAAGGATTTTTAATTTCGCCATAAAACAGATTTCTACATAATATCCTTATTTGAGGCGTTGCTTCCTGGATTAATAATATTTCATAGACTAAGGACAGCAAATAAATAATAACTCTCATTAAAGAAAGTAGTCTAATCTGAAATCTCTAACCACCTGTACCGAAATATACCCAGTTTATATCGCCATATACTATGATTATTCATTGAAGAGAACAGAACTAATCATCATTTCATTGCAGGATCACTTCAATATTTCGAGTAAACAACTTGGGCCAATGATATTGAATCTAAAAAGCTCTGTAACATGGTCTCAAGTACTCGAGCAGTGTTTACAACAATCTGGCAGAACTACCTTTTACCTTACTGCATATCCACAATAAATTATTTCCTGTTTTAGACAAATACTTGGTCCACAAGAAATGACACATCTAACAATTTCAATGGGATTAGACGGCTATAGCAGCTTCATGGCTTTACCCCAAAACCCTGCCTGCCCTCTCTCTCTATATATCTGAACCCAAAAATGACAGTCATTTCCTTTTACCTTTAAAAGCTTTCACTTGCTTGTAGAAGAATGGTTGATAATACTTTTAGATTTCATCATCAAGGGCTTCACGCTAATGCACAAACACTAAGAAAACAGAACTTTTGAAACAAAGCAAACCAACCAACACCACAAGCAAGAACTCCTTTTGCCACTTTCTTAATGCAAAGATTCAGATTTTCAAAATAGCTATTGACATTATAACTGAGTTTAATTCCCTGGTTGAAAGAGGCTTTAGGGTTTATCTTTCAGATGAACAGAAAGAATATTTGGTAGATTCACCATATATATGTTCAATCAACAAGCACAACAGCAAAATTGCATACATACAACCCCGGCCAGGCCAGTGATGGCATTGGTTTACACTCCTATAACATAATAACTCCATCAATAGCTTAAAAACTAGAGAACATGCATTTCCTGACTATCATGGAGAGAATATATGCTTGTAGTGAATTTTTCCAGAGCAGCTCCTGAACAAAACCCTGTTAGTTAGGCTCATCTTCCTTCACATCTTGCTTATGACCATCTAAAAAAAGAAAAGATTAGCATGAGCTACAGGGCAACATTTCCTTGTGGAAGCTGGATTGAGGCATCATCATGTGAACTGAACAGAACAGAACAGATACAATGTAAAACCAATCTAGCCCAAACTTCATGACATGTAGATCTGTACACCTCCATTCTTCATAGAGTTGCAAAGAGGGCACGTGTGTAGCCTGCTTTCACATTCCTTGCATAGGCACAGGTGTCTGCAAGGTAATAACAGTATGCAGATGTCATTTCTTCTGCAGGCCCTGCAAGTCCTTTGATCCTTAAGCTCTTTGTTTTCCTTCAACGTTCTAGCATGAACATCACCTGTGTCATCATGGCAACAAGATTCCGCATCATCTGCCTCACTATCCCCATACCCTTCCCTGATCTGTTCCCTGCATTGAGCTACAACCTGTTCCAAATTGCTCTTCAATGTAGTCACCTTAGCTTCATTGCTTTTAGCCATATTTTGCCATATCTGTTTATCCATAGTCAATTGCTTCACACGCTCTTCCAATTCTGCATTCCTTCGACTTGCGTTTTCCAATTCTGTTTCCTTTTCCTTCAACGTCCTCATCATTCCCTCCTCTATGGTTGCAACAAGAACTCTAGAATGCCTCCGACTCTTTTCTTCCAATGCTACCCGCACTTTCTCAGTCTGTACAAACAAAAGCATTTGAATCATAAATTGCCTGAGTTTATGCTCGACGATGACTTGCAGTGACCAAGATGATTGTCACTCATATATTGAACACAGCATCTTCGAGATGAAATAAAATATAAATAAACTTTCAAGATTAATTCAATATAAGCTTCTCCAACCATCTACATCTGATGCTATTGGAAAAAATAGTTGATGGGGTGATTATTGAGGGCAGATTGGGAATTAGACGCACTATTGGAATGCCAGTTTATCTCCAACGGAGAGATGTTAACAGATTTAAAATCTTTCAACAGTTAATGAGCTCTGATTCGCAAACAGTTCGAGAGTTAGCGTTGTTTCCTGGGTTATAAAACAGACCGAATTACAATTGCTTATCGTCCAGAACCAAGTTGATGATAGTTTGCCTGACTATTAACTTGCAAATCATATGGTTGCAATTTTATGGTTTACTTGTGGGAAGATAAACTGAAGATGAATTACATTAGTGTGACGATGTATGAATACAATCAAGCACAGAAATGTAAAGAACAAGAGCACACAGTAGCAGACACGAGATCGAACAATAGGCGGTTACATGAGCGTTCCTAAAACCGAGAAAAAATCTTTATCATTTAGGTATGTATGTTTTAAACGAAGATTTCATTCATTTCCTTACAATCGAAGGCAATTTACAATCCAGAAATACATATACCAGATATTTAAACAAATGTATTAGGATAATAACCGTACCTGCAACCTCATAAACCGTTGAATGTCCTCGTTCTCATGCTGTAAATGGGCACTTATGTCATCAGCTAACAGAGAAAACAGGACTGGAACCTTTGTAGCGCGACCGCTTGTGGATGTAGCGGGCTGATTTAAACGACTATCATCGTAGGCAAGTTGTAATCCTGTGGAAACTAGGGCAGAAGGCTGCTGAGCCACAGGACCAGAGGCAGAGGCAGAGGCGAGAGAGACCGTCGTATTCTTTTGCTGAAAGTCTGGCATGCTCATCAGCTGAAATTGCTGTGCCTGTGCCAGAAGTAGGTGCTCCTCTTCCCTCGGCCTCTTCCTTGATCCAGAGAGATTGCAAGTTAATTCGCTTTCTGGGTCACTGAATACTGTGCCATTGAACACCTGCCCAAAGTTGCCTGAATCACAAATGCAACCAGTTAGATACAATCAACAAATCTCCATGGCCTAAAACACAAAAGCCTACATTGCTAAATTGACCACACCCTTTACCTGAATTGTAAAGACGGAACAAATTGGCAGCACCTCCAGTGTTTGTGTTCTGCTGCTGTTGCTGCGGAAAATCTTCTCCCAACATCACAATGGCAGGGGATGCATAACTCCTGTTGTCCCTTGCCCTGCAATCACAAAACCATGACCACAATGAATTCTTCTGATAGTGCAGAAAATGTGCAGAATTCATAATAAATCACTGCCCACAACGCTGTTAGTTTTTTTGCCACATCCATTGCTGGATTATATATTTAAATTAATCCGTTTGACAGCCACAAATTCGATTGCTTGTTTGATTTTTTTTAATTTTCCTTTCCTGATGAAATTAAAACACACAAGACTTGCAATCCTGCCAAAAGAGGAAATTGGCAGGATTGCCAAAAGCTCTGAACATTCCAATTCACGCGGAAAACAAACAACACATGCAGTCCATCGCGACAACATTATATTGCGAACAGGTTTTTCGTATCAGATTCAACTCCCATTCACCTGTTCCGTAACTCTGGGACGAATGCATTGGATGGATACTGAGCCTGAACTGCCATGATCTCAATCAACAAACAAGAAATATCTGCAATTCAATATTGTCCTCCTGCTTCTGAAATCTGAACCTCTATCGTAAACCAACTTGTAAAACGGAAGCAAACCGCAGGCCAATACGAATGGGTCGATAAATATATATATATATCTGTGAGGGCAGAACGTATTGCTATTCTGTGATGTGTTGATCTATGTATTCTTTATCTTCAAGCGTAACTTGGGTGGGATGCAAACGAAGAGCACTGGCCCATAAAAGAGAATTTAAAGGAGGAGAAAGCATGGAGTGGCGATGGACACCTTAGGCTGATGGCAATGGGGGAGGGTAGGGGACGGGACGGGACGGGACGGGCATAAAGGTCATGCAATAGTAAGAAAGTTTAGTGGGTCGGTGGGCGTGGGAACAAACGCTGCTCCCATAGGAACTCATTATACGAAAAAGATAAGAGAGTTTTTTAAAGGCCCGTCTAGTTGGTAGTGATGGTAGTGGCGGAGGAGGAGAAGAGCAGATTGCGGGACGATTCTGTACGAAGAAATTATTAGGGGAAGACGATAAACGTAAAATCCTAAAAATTAACTTCAACAACCGACCGAAAAAGGTGGCGAATACTAAATCGAGGACCGTGTTTTTGGTAAATTCGAAAATGAGGGGAGTTGAGTTGAAGGGGGATGGCACTGGTATATCATATCATATCATCTCCATGCGCGCCGACGGACCGGCAAGCTGGCCGGCCTGCCTGCCTGACCTCACCTGACCCAAAAGGAAGAAGACCAACTGTTGCTATTCCATTCAATTCACACGCACCGGGTAGCTAGCTAGCTATAATGAAGCTTGGCCTTTTCCATCGTCAGCTTTTCTTTTATTTTAAGTAAATCGCCGGTGGGGTTTCCTCCTTTGGTCGTGCCACGTGGCTCAATCCGATAAATTAAAGTCTCCGGCAACACGTCAGCCGTGGCAGTGCAGATAGGGCCCGGCACCCTTATAGCAAGGTGGTTCTTCCGACGGTGGATACGACAGAAAGAGGCACGTACGCGTATGCCGTGTCGTACACGTCGACGTAGACTTGGGACTTGTGTTGATCCGTGGTGCGCAAAGTCTCCGTTCTCTCTTCTCCTCTCCGTTAGTTTAGCTGCCTGCCGTTGAGGTACGCTATTGAAGGGCATAATGCGCTGTATTTGCGTGGTTTGGAGGGGAATAATGATAATGATGCCCATCTAAGCTCATTACTGCTTTACTTTCTCCCATTTTCAAGGGTCTGGCATCGTACGTTTCCAAGTTGGCGGAGTAGTTAGTTGAAACTAACTTACCCCACCTCACCCCTTCCCTTCCCTTTAAAACAACTTCTTCCAAGAAAAAAAGCATATATTCAAAGAAGACTAGGTATCGATCATCATAACCCTCACCTCTTCTCATAATTTTCTCTATGTTGGTGCCTTGTGATTCAAATCTTTAAAATATAAATAAAGTCTCATTAATTAATCCCTTGGGCCTCACTTTTTCCTTTTACTAAATAATTACTCATTTTCCCAAACATATAGAGATTATTGCACCCGATTCCAAGTATACTTGCTTTGCCCAACGTGTAATGGTTCTTACACACCGTGAGAGTGGGAGTCGTGGTGGTGGTGGTGGGGATACGGGCCTCTTTTTCCTTTACATTATTCTTTCTATGATCCACTTTGATTTTCCAATAATTTAATGGACCTATCATCGTGTGTTAGACGACAAGTTCAACCCACTTGTTGAGAGAGCAACACTAAAATATTTATCACATGGGATGCTTAAAGGACGACTATTCTATTCTTAAGTTTTTCAAGATTTCAATCAAGAACCCTAAACTTAGTCAATGTGATTGACTAAAAAAATTGAAAGCAAACATGAGATATGTGTGAGAATCTACACAGTAATGTAATGTGGAAAGGACGTAATATGGTGAGAGGAATCCGAATTCCAATGGGGCCACACCATCCCCTCGCTCTTATCATAAAAATAAAATAAAATAAATATCTCATTAATCAACATAGCAATATCTCTTAGGATCCTACAAAGTCTATGCTTCATTCAAAAAGCCAACGCATCTAAAGGATTCTCGCTCACTATTTGGGACCATCCACGCAAGTTTCTTTGGTCAAAAACCACTTATTAACTCCTAGGGTCCATATGAAAGGTATTTATTTTACCGTGCACTATGGCGCATGAAGGTCATTTAGCTTTCACTTTTGGACATGTCTAAAGTTGGGTCATTTCACATTTAAATAAGAAATAATGACTTTCAATTTACTTGAACCAGATTATTACTATGCACTTCACTCGAGCTTGGATATGAAGCAGCGTTGTAATCCACCATCCGAAAACTATATGCCGTCTCTTACACTTAACAACAAATATGAAATTGACCACTATGTAAAAAGTCCCACTTGTATGGTGTATGATATCCTCTTTAGATCTTCTTGGTACTTTTCCCACCTCGAATAGGAAGCACATAGGACAATAATGAAAATATATAATGAGATTTTATGGTGTCCTTCTTAATTAATTATATATATCACATGGGATTCTAGAGGTGTCAAACATATTTTCATAGCTTAACACTCAAGTTTTCCAAATCATGGATTTCACATTACTACCATTAAAACCAAAAGACCCCTTCATAAAAGTCCATTAAAACCAAAAGGCCTTCATCAAAGTCCATGTCCTCATAATCACATTACAAAATCGTGTATTAAGCTTCATGTAGCGATGTTATTATTGTGCACACCACACATGTATGTTACTCTTATAGAGGGCAATGAGTAGAGCATTATGCTCATACTCAATCCAGAGCACCCTTGCATAGCATAAGCGTGCACACTTAGGTAATGCAACATGGACACATATGATTACTACAACATAGAAGTATGTTTATTTATTATTATTTTTTTCATTTATTGTAAAGGATTTATATGTTTAAAACTTTTTTTTATTGCATGTTATTAAAGTAAAGCTTTATCACGCATTCACACTATGATAAATATATCGAAGCACATTAATTTTAAGGTTAATGTAATTTGTAGATTTGCATAACCATGATAATCAATATGAAATTGATTCAGAATGGATCATCATATAATTTGTCATCTATTTTGATACATTTTGGGTGGAAAATTGGAGTTGTTGACTTATAGGGTCCATTTTAGGGGCATATCTCACCTTCGAGATTTGGGGTCCAGAACCTTCCAAAGCTCATTTGAGGCCTTAAACTGTCATTTTTTGGGTCAAAACTTTGCAAGCATAGCTCCAACCTCTCAATGTTATTCTACACTATGAGAGATTTTTTGTTTCACGAAAATCACCTCAATTAGAGTTTGTATGTAGAAATTATGCCTCATGCAAGTTGACCTATCTTATTGACCACCATAGTACCCATTGTATGTGACGTTAACTTCCATTACTCACACATGTGGAGCTAGTCATGGGTGGAATTTCAAGAATATTCTAGAAGATCCAAAACCCTAGCATTAATTTGCGGTTGAGGCATGCAAAAACCCTAACCCTAGACCTAGACGACTATTAGGCTATGCTAAATATTGGGCCACTATGAAGAGAAGGGATTCCATTCTTATTGTATTGAGTACTGTTTCATGAGAAAGCAAAACATTGAGAGTGGGATATCGAGGGAGAACATAGGGAGAAGGAGATCTTGTAGTAACTATATTGACTATAGTGTCCATGGCATCTCCATAACTAGTACCCCTTTCTTTGTACTCGCATTTACTAATTGAGAAGAAAAGAGTACAACATAGGCCTCATCTTCTAGCTAGGTTTTTCCCATATTTGATTTTCCCAAGGCACATCTTCTGTTCATTGTGTGGATGGTGTGTCATTGCTCGACTCTTTCATTTCAGTTCCAACTTATCTCAATAATTTTTATATTTAGAGCCAGTAATATTAAGTCTTCAATCTCTAGTAAAACATTGCACAGTAAAATATTGTAGAATATTATAAGATCTATTGTGACAAACTATTCTTGTGGAATATCCATGGCAGTTTACATATCATAAAAAACATGCTCTTCTTACAAACAACACTGATCACCTTAATGCATACCATACATTTGAAGAAATACACAAATGTCTTCTTATAAGTACCATAAGCAACATAGAATATGTGTGTGTATTTCTCCACCTTTTCATTTTTTTTCCTTTAATTTTTTTTTCTCTTTTTCTCTTTGAGTGAAAAAATAAATTGTATTTCCATTTAAGATTAAGAGAGATACATTTTTCATATGCTTTCAAAATTCCATGCCCCACTCTAGGTGGGTCTTCAAAAACAAAAGAAGACAATAGATCAAACAATCTCTAGTACCTATCCATTGCATGCATGTGGCCTTAAAGTTCACACATCATTCAGAAACTATCTATAATCAACTGGGCTGATACAAAGTCAAAAAAATATTACAACTTGAGTTCACTATAGTGGCCTTTAAAAAAGCTTCAAATAACACTCCACAAAAAGTTCAATAAATATCTCACATGGTCCCATAACCAAACTATCAAATAGGTCTATCCAATACATCATAAGCCCACATGTTGGTTTGTTCTTTCTCTTCTTACTCCTTCTTGGGTTGACCCAGGTTCAGTTCTCAACAGGTTTCCAACAAAACCCTCTAAAACTATCGGCCTTCCTGGTAAACCAGAAGGCAACATTCTGCATAGGGTGAACAACGCAGTCTCACCCGAGATAGTTTTATGGGTGACCGCAATACCTAGGTGTTTGTAGTCTAGGAATGAGTGGGGATATGGGATTGTGTTCTTCCTTCTTCATGCATTAACCTTGTTCTTGATTTAAGTATTTCTAGGATTCATTCATCTTTAGCCTTATGCATGCAAGCTCATACATCTAGTTAATCATTCATCCATAAGCTAATCATTAACATAAAATAAATACTTAATAAACATAACACAGAACAAAAATTTTACCATGGTTCATCCCCTCCTGGGGCTACGTCCACAAAGATCTGTCTTCTCTTCTCTTTTATTTAATCTGCTGCAAAATCTTGTGATGTGTGCATTACATCTTCAGTAATACAATCGACATGGGTTAAAGACCCTCTGTGAGGCAGACTAGATCACACTAGGCTCCTCATCCTGTGACCTAACCCTCAACTCTAGCTTATTCGACTCTTCTACAATACCTATTACAATCAACCACATAAAAATTATTAACATCCTCAACTGACATCTCACATCTGACATATCCCTTCCTAGACCTCCTAGGTTCTTATTTATACTATTTTACAGGCTTATAGTCATTACAATCCTTATAAAAAGCCCTAACCCTATCATGGTTAGGCTTGCCTACCTATGTGCCACATTGCTTTTCCTCTTACATGTTGTTTTTCCTTCTTTTTTTGCATGCTTCTTTCTTGCCACCTGTTGCGCGCGCTCCAAAATTAGGTCTTTCCCCACAACAGATCCTTATCCAAAAATAGGCCTGCACCCAAAATAGAATTCCTTCTCAAAATAGGCATGTGCCCAACAGGTCCCCAATAATGACATGTGGCTCGTCTCAAGCCACTCAGGTGATGCGCGATCCATGTACCTCCTTGTCCAAACTATGAAACTTCTCTGCTAGTTCCTTTCCTTTTTCCCTCATCTGCAAAACTTTTCCTGTTAGCTCCTCGACTATCTGTGTTGTTATCGCCTCCTGTATTAACGCTACGCCTTTTGACTATGCCCGTGCCATACTCATCTTCTCTTCCTCCAACTGTGAAATCATCTTTCCTTCTTGTTCTTGGAGGGGTTCCAATTCGACTTGTCTTTCCTGCTTATTTGTCTACGTTGTCTTCAACTTTGTTTGCAGAGTCTTCATTTCTTGAGTTCCCTTCAAGCACTCCATAATACTCATTGTTTTCTATTGTTGCTTTAGCTCCTATATGGCAGCACCGATCTTCTCCTCTTGTTGGTCCCATTGTTGGACATTTTCATCTTTTTCCAGAATGGTCTATATCTGTGCGGTTTTGTCGAACAGGTCTTCTACTTCCCTTGCTTCTTTCGCCATCTCCGCTATTTGGAGTATGGATTGTTTTTCTCTCTATTCTCGAACCTCCATATGAGTCTTAGTATTAAGCCTTTCTTTGAGCTCCTCGATTTCCTTCTTATTTCTATCAATTGTTTGTGAAATCATGTTGATATTCTCCTTTGCACTCCTCTTTGGTGCCTGCGCGTTGTTTGGAATGCGACCATATACCATTGTTAATCCCTGTTCTAGATTATTCGCTCTTTCATTCTCCTCCTCTTTCTCCGAGGTTAGTTGGTTGCATGTAATTTATATCATTTCGGTGACTCCTCTACCCACCTCCAAGTTGGTTGCATCTGTGCGGGCTCTAGATTGCACTTCTTGCATTATGTTGGCCCGGAGTCCGTATAGTGCCTTGATGGGTATCTGTACCATGAAAACTTCAAATTGATCCACTTATCCCATGGGTTTTGTTGACGCTTGAATCTGTTAGGACCTAAACCACAACCTCATGAGGATGTAAATCCCCCTGCATTTTTATAGAGGTGGTACTCCTCTTTAGATTTTTTTTTGAGATTTTTAAAATATTCAAAATGTGGAACTTGATAGAAGTTTGTTATAGTAATTCAAAGAAACTAGAATATTACAATAAAGTAAAAGGAAAATGTTTTTGTTTTCTTTTAAAGGAAGTTCTTGAGAAAGGACCAGGAATCACACATTTAAAGCAAATAAGCAAAATTTCCTCACATCCATCATAGTTTAAGATAAAAAAAAATTGAACACATAAAAATAAAAAGAAGATGATCCACATGCACAAGAGAACTTTAACAAAGTGGATACATGGGTAGCTCAAATAAATATAATGATAGATCAACCTAAAATAATTTATATTTTGAAAATTGGGTTACAAAGCATAGTTGAGATTGTTCCCGAAGTAGTTCTCTTGAAATTTCCAAAACAATATGGTTTATTGCATATTCTCGAAATTGTAAATGTGTTTGTCTTAAAGATTGGGATTGGGACTCCCATGGACCATAAAGAAAATAAATAGAAGAAATAATATTTTATAAAGAAGACAGTAGGCGGTAGAAGGATCAGAAAGACCCGGCAAGAAGAAAAAGGAGTTATCAGTCTTCGGTTAAACCTTTCTAGTGAAAGAGGTGGAATAATTGGATGAAGGACTTGATAAAGAAAAGAAAGATGTGATCAACGTAAACTTACTATGATGGTTGCTCATGTGTTCATTTTCTTGTTGATGTCCTTTTATCGTTTTCATTGACAGTTACAGGAACCGTCTCAACTGCTTCTTTCCCTTCATTTGTGAGTTTGTCGATATTCTTCTTGAACCATTCTTCGATGTAAATTTTCATAGGTGCCACGTTGATTTCATGTTGCATTTTAATATTGAACAACTCACCCTCCAGGTCACAGAGATCAATGGAAATGCCATGTAATATTTCTTCCATACCCTAATTTTTTACGGAATAATCTACTAGCCAGTTATCTATGTCGTTCTCATCATATTCAATTATGCCATAGAGTTTTTCAATTGACAATCCTTTAAAAATATGAACTTTCTCATCGAACTGTTGTTTTGTTGGGAACAACGAGTTGAGGATCAACTTGGGATCTTGGGCCTCGTTAGTGCTTCCGGCTAGTTCCACCCGTGTGAGTCTTTTGAATAGCTCTTCTCTCATTGTTATGGCTTGGATGGACGCTTGAACGATGTTGTTCAAGTTCTTTGTTTTCTCTTTCCAATAGGCATTCAACTGCTTGATCCGACTTGGAGAGGGAAGGTCCTCCTATCTTCTCTTTAACTCTGACATGTTGGAAAATTTAATACCAAAGGGTACCACAACATCAAGGTAGACACCTTCTTCTTTCTTTAGGTTGGCATGTAGATATTCAAGGAAGGCATGCGCCCTCGAGCCAAAAGAAATCATGCTCTTTGAAATTTCATAAGCTTCTGTAACCAGTTCTATTCTTTTCTTGATATTATTCTCCACATAGCTCCTAGCTTATGTGAGTAAGCTTGAGGATCCTTTTATTTTGGCTGCAGGCATGGTAGGTCTTACAATTTCCAAAGGGATGGAAAGGAGTGGAAGAGGCTTCAAAGTCTCTTCAAGTTCCTTAATCATTTCCTTTAACTTTATATTTTTTTCTTCGAGACCACCAATGGAATTGTCCAATGCATCGCCAGTTTCCTTATGAATTCTGGAGATTTTGGAAGGCCTCATATTTCTTAGGTTAACCTCTGAACAAGATTTCCCCATTTCATTCTTCACATCACTCTTTTCAATAATTAATTTTTTAGATTTGCTGTAAAAAACAACGCTTTGGAACAAAAATGATTCTTCTTCATCAAATATCTCATTTTCAACAATTTCCAATGACTAATTTTGGTGGGTCGCACCTCCTGGCTGATCAATGTTAGGAAACATCTTCTCAATGTCAGCCTCGAGCTCCATATCTTCGAGGGAGAAGCTATTGATGTCACTTTTGGCGCTATGCTCTTCTTCCTCTTGTACACTATTCTTTCTCTTATTCCTCAGGGGAAGTTTATATTAGCTTTCAATTTTTCCTGGAGGGGGTTTCTTGTCTCCTCCTCCGCTTGAACTACTATTGATTACCTTTTTAGATGGGTGGGTCGATGGAGCACTGCTCCGAGGTGTTGTAGTCTCTGGATTCACAGTTGGGGACTGGACACTCTTCTTGCCGAGACTTTTTCCTCTATGTTTATACAATTCATTTGTGCTAAGCACTGTCTCTAAGTCACCAATAGTGTGGGTAGGATTTCCCTGGTGATTATCTTCTTCTTCTCCTAGGACAGTGTGGATAAACGAATTGCTAAAACCTACTGTTAACATATGTTCCAAAAAGATTCTATTAGGGTCGAACCCTATGATCTTTTCAATATACTTGAGATTCAAGTTGTGGAAGTGGTTTGCAAATTCGTCAATTTTGTTCATACTTTTGAATACCAAATCCCCAACTTTCCAAGGAAATGAATGAATTTCTTTTTTTCTTTTTTCATGAAAAAAGTGCAGCCAGAAGTTATATTACCTTGCAACTTCTGTAACAAACATTTTGTTGGATACATGGCATGGAAGAAAGGAAGGATTTTCCTTCGAACCGAAAATCCTGATGACATTGTAATTCTCCATTTGTTTCAAAGTCCCCTTTATATCCAAGAATTTACTAGTTTGAGCAGATATTCTTGGGGTATATTGTCCTAAAAAAAACTCTTTAAGAACTGATACAAAGCCGTTGAAAACTTCATAAAAATGCATGGAAGCTTTGTGCCTCCATAACGCTTGGTACCAAAAGGTCACAAGGTCGAATTCACAATTCACCTTCTTGCATATAGTTAATTTAAGAAACTGACAGCAATGTGCTATCGCGAAAACCAAATAAGAAGACATAAATAATTTCTTATCATTTTTATATTGAGACAATTGGGAAGAGATTTCAATGGAAATCAACTTCCCCCAATAAAAAATGGCCCACTCCTTGACAGTAAACTATAAGATGTAAAGAATCATATGGGAAATGCTAGCAATATTTTCTTGGCCTGTAACTCTGGTAAATAACCAAGCAATTTCCCGGAATGAGTTTTTGAAAAGGCTTACCTTCAATTTGGTAATATCTTCAAGGATGACCTCAGGATTCTCCAAGAATTCAAGTAATATATCCAGGTTGTTGTCATGTTTTTTCAGGAAGTCCCTGCAATCTTCACATTTGAAGGTGAGTGTTGGCTCTGGGAGTTTCAACATTTACGAATTACTTGCGGCGAAAGAACGACGAGAGAATGGTATTGGAGTGGAATCATCCATTGGCTCGGTATATATTTCTCGGCGCACTAGAAAACCAATTCCTTGTAGTCAAAAACTTCAGGAACACAACCCGCATGCACAATTTCGGACGTCCAAATTACTTCCTTCTTAGCAGAAGGGGATGAATAATAAGACTATGCTCTAGACCACTGAAAATTATGATCCTCTAGTCCAAAAATGTTCAAAGTATATCCACGGAACTGTTGTCGAGCTATTTCTTCCATAAGTTGACGAGAGCATTATTTTTATCCAGATAATATTAGAAATGAGCGCTTGAGAGATAATATATAATCTTCCACAAATCATGCTTTAATGTGGTTTAATGAGGAAATTCCTTGAGCCCTTCACCTATTAATGACAATATTTACGAGACTTGCATGATGAGTTATTAGCATTAAACCATACTAAATGCATCTTGGGAATAGCGCGAAGGTGGTGGGGATGGACGAAAGAAAATAACATTTGGGACTTTTGTGAACCCACCAACTCCCGAACCCTCCATTGCAAAAGGTTAAGAATTGGCTAAGTGTTGTAATGCGGTCGGTCGAACTGATCATAGGAGGGATGATATAATTAGGAGGTCGGGAAATCGAATGGCCAAAATGTAGATGGTGGATCGTTCAGGTACAAAATGTAGTTCACGGAACAAGGGATATGAAAGCTTGAAACCGGCCAATCTAGGAACCCGTGACTGCAAAAAATGGTTAAGTATAGAATAATGTGGCGGTCGGTTGGACTCATTATCTGAGAGTGTGGATGGAGATGAGAATCCGTGAGTCCTCCAACCTGCGAACCTGCCATTTTGGAAAAAAGACTAAGTAGAAGAACTAGAAAGGGAGAATAGAAGGGAAGAAAGAAAAGGTGAATTAGGTTAAGTATAGAAGAGGGAAAAGAAAAGGACAAAAGGAGTTGGGAAAATAGAGAAGGGGAGGGAAATTCTGGAAATGGGAATTGATCTCAACAACTAGCTCCAATTGTGGGATGATAACCCCTGTGGGTTGTTAATAATCCAGATCCTTTCATGACTAGGTGCTTCCACCCATTGGGCTATGGAGTCAGAGTAAGAATATACAAACTGAAGAATTTTTTTTTATATATACAATGAGAATAAGAAAGTCTTAAGAGAAGAAACCTTTTAGATGTTTCATGTTGACAGGCAACATTAGTCTTTTACCCTTCATGTCTTGAAGCATATATGAGTTAAAACCCAAGATCTTCTTGACGACATATAGTCCGATCCAGAGTGCTTCTAACTTTGTATGCATGGACGATTTCTCCTTGGCCTTGTTCCAAAGTAGCACCAACTCTCCCTTATGGATATTCTTTACAGTTTTTCTCTTAAAATATTTGTTTACACTTTACTGCCTCTGATAATTTCGATTCATGGATTTGCTTCGTTCTTCTTCCAACTTCTTCCAACTGATCAATTCTCCTCGGATGGGAAAACTGTCTTTTGTATCTTCAATATTGACCACAGAAATCAATGCATTGAGCTCGAGACTAATCAACATTTTCTCTTCTTTCCCATAAACCAATAGATATGGAGACATCCCGATGCTATCCTTCGGAGTTGTTCTTCTTGCCCATAATGCATCTGCCATCTTTAGATGTCAATTCCTTTGATTCTTGTCAATGGTTTTCTTTGGTATTTGAACAAGTGTTTTGTTTGTGAATTTAGCAAGGCCATTGCCTTGTGGATAATAATTTGATGATTAACCCATAATGACTCCATATTCTCTGCAAAACTCCATAAACTTCGACCTAATGAAAATCAAACCATTGTCTCTGATGAATTTATCTGGGACACCAAATCTTGATAGAATATTGTCTTTGAGGAATTCAATTAGCTCTTTAGCATCAACCTTAGTTAATTCCACCACTTCTGCCCATTTCGTGAAATAATCTATAGCCATTAGAGTGTACATGTGCCCCTTTCTAGACTTCAGATTAATTGTCCCAAAAACATCAAGTCCCCATTGGGAAAACAATTGTTCTACCATTATGGGCTGCAAAGGCATCGCATATTTCTTGATTTTTCCTGAAAATTGTTGGCATGAAAAAACACTTCCTTATTGTGGCATACGAGTCTCTAAAACTCAATGGCCAGTAGAATCCTGCTTTGATTATCTTGTGGGAGGTTACAGTAGGTGAAAAGTGTCCACCGCATATTCCCTCATGGAATTCTCTGATTTGGGCTTGATTTTCATCAACGCATCTTAGGAGTATACCATCATAATTTCTTCTGAACAATATGTTAGCAATCAACACGTATTGATTCGCCTTCATCTTCAGTGTTCTTCGCTCCTTAATGTTCATGGTGACAGGAAATTGCCCCAACCTTAAGTAGAATATACTATCTCCGTAACATTTTGAATCAACTAATGGTTCCCTAACTGAAATTGAAATCATTCCATCTGTTAACTCCCAAAATGAAACCGTTCTTTCGGTTGAATTTTGTAGTGGATATCATGGCTATTGCTAACGTGTTTTCAAAGATTCATTGTGCGCTGTGGAAAGTGCCCACTTTCAAAAGCTAAGGAGCTCTTTTAAGCAGTTCATGCGCTGTTGAAAGTGACAAATCTTAAAAGGTTTGACAATCAGTCACGGGTGGCGCACTGTGGAAAGTGGCTACTTTCAACAGCGCAGGAGCAGATTTTTCAGGCAGGTGCGCTGTTGAAAGCTGTCACGGCCAGAATAGTCAAATTTTCGCCCAAATCAAGAATTTTTGGGTTTGAATGGTTTGAATCCTTCTTCAATAAGCTGGTTATGAATTATCAAGTCAAAATCTGAAGGCCATTCTTGGAGATGAAAGTCAAAAGGGCAATTTTTGACTAGATTTAGTGATTTTCAAGGGCAAAATGATAGGGATTTTTGGCACACATCATCAAATTCGAATTCCACTTTCAAAGGGACAGATTAAAGAGCCTTGGAAGGCTAGGCTACACTTCATCAACTTTCAACCAATGTTTGAAGACCAAAAGATAGAGGTTGACCTCATCTTGAGGATCTCTCCTTATCTTTTGTGAATTAGTTTTGACTTTCTATTTTTAGAATATCAGATCCATTGTTTTAGGATCTGAAACTGATTGTAAGAGGCTATAAAGCCAAAGACATTTGGAGTTCTAGGGGTTTGATTTTGGATAGAGTAATTGGCTATTGTACTCAGACTTTCTATGTTAATACAGATCACAGGTTCCTTTCAATTTTGATTGTCAGTTTTCCATCTTTCTTCTGCATTATTATCTGTGTTGTCAAGCTTTGAATGGATGTTATCCCATTGTTTAGCTCATAGCCTAATAATAAGTCTTTTTGATTGTCTCTTAGACCCTACGTTGTACTGGTTTAGTTACAATCTATTCTTCACCCACTTTAAAGCTACCTGCTGATTAATCAATCTTTGAGAGCACTGTCTATTTGTTTATCATTTTCATGTTTGAATGCCATAAGCTATATTGAGTTGTCCCATTGATCCACATTTACAAAATACAAAAAACATTCATTTCTTAAGTTACCAAGCACCTTTGGTCTGCAACCACAAAGGGTTTCTTGGAGTGATAACACCATCAATCCAATCCCCATTCACGATGAGCTTACATAAAACTTTTTGTTTAATAGATTTTAAAGGTTTAATCTGGATATCATACTCTTGTATCTTTTCCAACCAGTTATCCCATTTTCCTTCTCTCAATTGTTGATTCAGAAGCATCTTCACGGGTGATGAGGCAACATAGGAAATAACATAGTAGTTCAATATGTATGTGCAGAAGTGTGCTACTGCTTTTACAAGAGACAAGGCATGCTTCTCCAGTTCTGAATGCCTCAACTCATATTCATGTAGGGTTTTTCTCATGAAACTTATTGGGAGTTCTTCTCCTTTGATATTATTTTGAGTAAGAACAGATGCAACGATTGTCTCTATAGAAAATGAATAGATGATGAAATGTCTTTGAAATTCCAGGCTAATGAGAGAAGGAGTAGTGGTGATTTCCCCTTTGATATTATTGAACGCTTCTTGAGTATTTGTTGTCCATTCGAAACTCTTCTCCTTTTTCAACAACAAATTTATCCGCTTCACGATACTTGCATAATCAAGAACAAATATTCACACAAAATTGATCTTGCCGAAAAATGATTGGACTCCCTTCTTGGATGTCGGGGGGTTGAGCTCGTTTATTTCTTTAATTCTTTCTAGATCTATAAAAATCCCTTCCTTGCATACAATATGTCCCAACAATTTGTCTTGAGTCACAATGAACAAGCATTTCTTTGGATTCAGAGAAACACCATATAATCTACATCTTTCAAAAACCTTTCTCAAATGATGGATATGATCCTTCATTTTCTTTGAATGCACTGTCAAGTCATCTTGATAGTCTGCCATAAAATTTCCTATCAACCCGTTGAATGCATGATTCACGACCCTTTGGAATGTGGCTCCAGTGTTCTTCAAACCAAAGGGTATTCTAGCATATGCGTATGTCTCACAAGGTGTGATAAATATTGTCTTCACCCTGTCTTCTTCAACTACCAAGACCTAGTTATATCCCGAAAATCCATCCAACATGGACATGCAATCCAATCCAGTAACTTGCTAGAGAAGGAACTCCATATTAGGAAAAGGAAAGTTATCCTTTATGCTTTCTTTGTTAAGGTATCTGAAGTCTACACACATCCGGATTTCCCTGGTCTTTTTTCTTACAATTACAGGATTTGAAATCTAGTCTGAATGTCTAATGTGATAAATTATTCCTTCCTTCTTCAATTTCTTCAATTCAAGCTTTACCAGAGGTTTCAGCTTGGGATTCATCATCCTTATTGTTTTCTTCACTGGCTTGGCTCCTTCCCTCAAAGGAATGACATATTGGAATATAGTATTATCATAAGATTTTAAATCATCATAGGTCTAAGCGAACACATCGATGTATTCTTTGAACAAGGAAGCATATTGATTTGCTTCCTCAGTGTTGCAATCAACTCCCAGGTTGACATACTTTGGGGAACTGCCAGTTCCAATATTGAGTTTTCTCATTTCTTGTACCTTTCAAACTAAAACTTCTTCAAGGATATTCTTAGCATGAACATATTTTGTGAAAAGATATTCATATTCTAAACAATCTCTGGGGACAACATACAAGTGATCATCTTCATCATCATCATCATTTAACAAAAAGAATTCCAGTTGTTCATCATTCTCAAACAATTGCAAGTACTTAATGTTATTAGGCACGGATGGTCGGAAATCTCTTTCTACTTGGAAAGACGTTTTTCTTTGGGTATCACTGAGATTTGACAATGAGGCTGCCAATGCTAGCGAATCTTCCTTGTGATTCTTATCGCTTGGAATAAAAGAAATGTTGAAGGAACTGAAAGATTCCATCAATTCATTAACCCTTTTGAAATACAACTTAAGTATTTACTTTTTGATTTTATACCTCTGAGTCACCTAATTGATGACCAATTTTGATTCGCCAGTTACAATTAGATGTTCTATTTTCATCTCTTGTGCAAGGATCATTCCCTGAATAAAAGCTTCATACTCTGCCTCATTATTGGTGCATGAAAACTCTAGTCTAATAGCGCGTGGATGCATAATCTTACTTGGACTAATAAGAACAATTCCAACTCCATTTCCAGAGTTCAAACAAGCTCCATCAAAGGACATCCTCTAGTACCCTTCAAATGGATACTCTTGATTCTTTGTGTCTTGCAATTGCTTTAGATTTTCGTTATGCTCTATGTCTAGGATAACACCGTTTCCAATTCCAGCATCTATATAATCCTCCATCAATTCATTGTCCTTCTTTTTAAAGGAGAAGGGTTTTCTAGGTTCACAGGGCACTTTAATCATTGCTCCTTCTTTGTTTGGAAGCATCATACAACTTCCATCGTTCATTATATATCCTCCAATCATAGACGTCTAGTCTCTTCCTAGCAGAACTCCATATGCTGGAGGAAGGTCTACCACAATAATATTGAAAACTGTAATGATATGGGGGGTTGTTGTAATCCAAGCATAAAGGTCCTTGATTTCTATGTAAGGTGGCACTTTTCTAGAATCAATTGCATATATACTTTCATCAATCTCATAATGCTTGGTGCAAATCATGCCCAATGGCTCCATGACCTCCAGTGGCATGATATTGTTTGTCACGCCAATGTCAACTAAACAATTATGCAGTGCAACATCATGATTTTCAATAGAAATGTAAAAGGGAGGAATTTTACCTCTCATCTTGGAAGTCGACTGGCCAGGGGTTTGTTTAGGACTAGAAACAACAACTTATTCTCGTTCAGATGGATCATCCAAAAACTTCAAAATGTTCTCTCTTTGCTGGGGAATCTTCACCACTTCTGTAAAGGCAAGGTTATCCTTAATTTACTCAAATATTCTACAACATTATATGTCATTTGAGTGGAGTTTGACATCATGTGTTGTCTTTTACTTCCAACGCCATCCACCACTTTCTCATTTGTTTTTTCCTTTTATTTTTCTTTTTGGTTCTCTTTATAAGAGTCGCCTTTATTTTTTAGTCTATTTACAAACCCTCTTTTCTGGGAGACATTTTCTTGTGAGTTGGGATCATTATCGTCGTCTTCAAATATATACATGGATGTATCACATCCATCCATCTGCACAGTTTCGAAGCTCTCATCAGGTGATTAATAATTCTCTTGTTCAACTAATTGCTCGTCATATACATCATCCAGAACAACCACATTTGGAGTAGGCTGCCTGGGAACCCTTGGTCTTTGCGGGTTATCCGTGTTTTCAAACCTCACCTTGTTTTCTTGGGGATGGTTCCTCCTTTGCTCTAGGATTGGCATTCTTGGATTTGTCATGTAATTATATCCTCTTCTTAGTCTGGTTATCTCGTTCTGCATTTGTTTGATGGTTCTATTCATCTGTGCAATTTCAATTCTTTGCTTAGTGATCCAGGTGGATATTGGTGGCCACCCACCTATTACACTCAAACCCCCACCATTGCTTCTTTCATTTTTTTAGTTTCCGCACAGTTTACTATTTTTAACAGTTTTTCGGGTCGTAAACTCCCAGAGCCATTTTGAGGCCTTAAACGACGTTTTTTGGGCAAACGGGGAACAACATGGATTTTAAATCAATGTTTCTCACCCAAAATTTGTAGTCCTTGGATAGATCTTTCTAATGAGGTATGGAACGCGTCAAACAAAGATCGTATGCCAAAGTTATGTCCTCGGGAAGTTGATGTACCAACTTACCCAAACGGGGCCTATAGTCTTGGCGTTTCATCTCCTAGGGTTAGGTCTTTGGATGTTTAGGGTTTTCCATTGTTTCTCAATAATAATAGGCCTTCAAGACTCATTGTAACACAGTTCAGAGTCCAGTAGCCGCCACATCTCTTCTCAGAGATAAGCTACCAGTGTCCTAGCTAGTTTATTTCCATTCTGTCTGTAAGCATATTTCAGTCATTTGTTATTAATGAAATGAAGTCTTATTTCTGCTTTATCTCTGTGTTTCTGTGTATTTCTGTATTTCATTGTGTTCCTACATAAATCCGGATCAGTGGTATCAGAGCAGTTTGCTCGTTCTCGATCCTTCTTTGCATGTCCCCAACGAGGTCGGGGTATAAGGAGTTGGGGCTCGATTTGGTTGAACCTTTGCAAGATCAGCCTCGCAAACCCCGACGATCACCCATGGGGGAAGAAAAGAAAGATGAGGGAGTAGGAGATCCTATCAAAATGTTGCTCAAGGAGGCCCTCGAGAAACAAAGGAATGCAATGATGGACAACTTTTCCCAGATTCTTCAACGGATTCCCACTGGCGGCGTATCGACATCCAACAACCACTCTGGAGGTGCCACTCCTTTTAAGGTACAAGTAAACTTTGAAATTCCTATATTTGAGGGCAAAATAGATGCAGATGCCGTAGATAGATGGTTGAATCTGTTAGAAGGATATTTCTCGGTTCATGACTTTTCCGACCGAGAAAAGATTATTTGTGCACTCCTCAAAGCCGCCCCCCATGTCAAGGACTGGTGGGAAACCTACTCGGAGCAACAGGGTGAGGGAGAACCCTCTTTGTTCTCGACTGCACCCACTTAGAATTCTTTCTGAGACGCCAGCAAGGAACAATATTATCCCGTGGGGAGCTATGAGGACAAATACATACAATGGACTATGCTGCGGCAGCAAAGGGACCAAGATGTGCATGAGATGACGAATCTTTTTCATACCCTATGCACAAAGTTGGGTATCAAATATTTAGAGAAACATTTGGTGTTAAAGTACCTCAGTTTTCTGCACAGATACCTTTAGGAGGAAATGGAGTTCCTCGACATCTCCTCGCTTGGTGTGGCATACCGATATGTTGCCAAGATTGAGCAGAAGTTCAAACAAAAGAAGCGAGACTTTGGGCCTGCAAATCAGAAGCAAGGGAAAGGTACCCCCAAACCGCAGAACAAAGGACCAAGCCAAGGCGGGGCAACTCAGGACAACCCGCCAAAGCCACAAGCAAAGAACAACACCATGAAGCCAAAAAAGGACACGGGGAAGTGGTGTGAGTTACATAAGAGCTCCAATCACAACACAAGTGAGTAACGGGCCAAGCAGTCACTGGTAGTTGAGTTGAAGGCTTATGAATCAGATGCATGCTCCGACTCTAAATTAGAACCTGAAAAGGGGAATGATAGGGGGAAGAAGATTATCGATGCAGAGCCCAATGCTACCGTTTCCATCATGAAGATCCAGAAGGAGGAACCAGAAGATATAGAAGAGGTGGAGTGTCTCTTCCATTCCAAGATGTGGGTAAAGGGTTCCCCGTTGCAGTTCATTGTCGACAGCGGGAGCCAGAAGAACCTCATCTCGATAGAGGTCGTGAAGCGGTTGGGCTTGCCGACCACAACACACCCACAACCATACACCATCGGGTGGTTGCACCAAGGAAGAGACCTCTGTGTCAATCAACAATGTCACCTTCCCTACAACATCAAGCCCTTCACGGATGAGGTCTTATGTGACATTGCTCCTCTTGATGTTTTTGATGTATTATTAGGCCAACCATACTTGTGGAAGCGACATACTGTGTATTAGTCTAGGCCTCGTGCTGTTATTATCACTTTGGGCAATAAGCTATACAGGATACCGGAGATAGCACCGCCTATGACCATCTGTTTGGTTACTGCAAAAAAATGCAGTAAGCTCATTTCCAAAACCAAGACATTTGTTTTTCTGATGATCCGCCCTCAAGGAAAGAGGAAGACTGTGGCCATGACCTTCAGACAGGGCCCCACTGCATGAAAACAACATATGGATAAGGTCATAGAGGAGTACGAGGACATCTTCACCTCCCCCGCAGGGGTGCCTCTACATTGCCAGGTCAAGCACCCCATTGATCTGACCCCAGGTGTGTCGCTGCCCAATGGACCCATCTATCGACGTTCTGTTCTGGAAAATGATGAAATCAAGAGGTAGATTCAGGAGCTGTTGTAGAAAGGTCACATCCAACCGAGTTCATCGCCTTGTGGGAGCCTGATCATGTTGGTGCAGAAGAAGGATGGGACTTGGAGACTCTACATTGACTATCGGGCACTGAACAAGATCACTGTCTGGAATAGGTACCCGATCCCACAGATTGATGACCTTCTGGACCAACTCAAGGGGGGAAAATATTTCATCAAGATCGACTTGAAGTCGAGGTATCACCAAGTACCAATCGAATCCTCTGATGTGTGGAAGACTGCATTCAAATCCAAGGAGGGCCTTTTCGAATGGTTGGTCATGACTTTCGGGTTGACGAATGCCCCTGCAACCTTCATGAGGCTAATGTAAGACATCCTATGGCCATTCACCAATTCATTTGTAGTGGTGTACTTGGATGACATTCTGATCTTCAGCCAGACTTGGGAAGAGCACCTCCACCACATCCGACAAGTCCTCCAAACACTGTGGCAACACAAGTTGTGTGCCAATTTGGAGAAATTCACTTTTGGCATGACCCAGGTTCAGTATCTGGGATACATTATTCATGAGCGGGGGGTGCATGTGGATCCATCAAATATCCAAGTCATTCGGGATTGGCCAGCCCCAACCACCCTAATAGGGCTTTGCATCTTTTTAGGTCTTGCCAATTTCTACCGCAGGTTTGTGTTGGGATTCTCTCATATCACTTGGCCCTTGAGTCAAGTCACCAAGGGAGGAGCTAAAGAAAAATTCTTTTGGTCTAAATCTCAACAGAGGGCATTCAGGGAGTTGAAGCATCGCCTCTACTCTGCACCAGTGCTCACATTACCAGACTTGCAACAACCATTTGAGATAGAGACAGATGCCTCTGACTGTGCTATTGGGGCAGTCCTTACTCAACATGGGCATCCGGTGGCGTATCATAGTGAGACACTTTCTGACACAGTCTGGAAGTATCCCATTTATGACAAAGAAATGTATTCCATTCTGCAGGCTTGTCAACAATGGAAGCATTACATTTTGGGAAAGGAAACAGTCATCCACACAGACCACCGACCCCTGCAGTTCATACAGACACAAGGGAAGCTGCAAAACGATCGCCATCCGAAGTGGTCCACATACCTGCAATAGTTTCATTTGAACATTAAGTACAAAAAAGGCAGCACCAATAATGTTGCAGACTGCCTCAGTCGACCACCCATCATGGCGCTAACCACTGTGCTCAAATCTTGTGGGCACGAGACTTCCAATTGGTCGCTTCTCTACACAAGTGATCCAGAATTCGGCCACACATACAATACACTCTTGGAGGGTAAGCAAGTTACCAATTTTCACCTCCAGGATGCCCTTCTTTGTCACCTGGGACACCTTTGTGTTCCTTCAAGCGAGCGTGCCAAGATGATTTGGGAGGCGCACTACAGTCAGGTCGCTAGGCATTTCGGGGTTGAGAAAACTATGGCAGTACTGCAAAAGTATTTCTATTGGCCGAACCTTCGACAAGATGTCAGGAAGTACATCAAGTCCTGCACTGCTTGCGCCATTGCCAAACTAACCATCAAGAAGCAAGGCCTCTATACTCCGCTTCCTACCCCCAGTCGACCTTGGGAATCCATCTCTATGGATTACATGTCAGGCCTTTCTTCTACTAAGCATGGAAATGACTGTGTTTTTGGGGTCGTTGACCAATTCTCAAAGATGTCCATTATGATGGCCTGCAAGAAGAATATCACAGCAAAAGCCACTACTAAACTCTTCTTTGAACGAGTGTGGGTACACTTTGGGATCCCATAGTCTATCATCTCAGATCGAGACAGTAGGTTCCTCAGTACATTTTGGTCTAGCCTCTGGTCGATGCTGGACACCAAGCTCGCCAAGTCCACAACTTTCCATCCGCAAACTGATGGCCAGACAAAGGTCATCAACCGGATGATCGTACACATTCTACGCATGTAAAATTCAAAGCATCCATGCACATGGGATGAGAGCCTCCCCTATGTACAACACAACTACAACCAAGCTCTCCATAACTCAACCAGCCACAACCCCTTTCAAGTGGGCTTGGGATTCTAGCCACTATGTCCCATTGACATAGCCATGCCATTTGTGGCTACTCAGGAAGATTCATCTCATGTCTAGTCTGAGGCTGACAAGGCAAACAACTTCATTGAGCACATTCAAAACATCTGTCAATAGGTTCATGACATCTTGGACAGAGCCAATGCTATTTACAAGCAGCGACATGATCAACATCGGGTGCCACACAACTTCTAGGTGGGCAATAAAGTGTGGCTGCATTTGCAAAAGGAGCGCTTCGCTGGACCCCACCGCAAGATTCGTCCACTCTAATATGGGTCGTACACCCTCACCAAGGATGTAGGGGAAAATGCCTTTGAGCTCAACATTCCACCATTCCTTGGTCTGCACCCAGTGTTTAATGTGGACCGCCTTCGGCCCTACTTTCCACCTCTACTAGACACATCCGACATGGTAGAACAACTCACACCAATAGAGTTAAATCCAGATTGCATGGAACAAGCCAGAACTGATTAGATCATGGATACATAGATCAAGCACACCCGAAAACAAAGGATACCTCTATATCGAGTTGTCAAAGCAGGCCAACTCCTTCACCAAGGCAAGTGGCTCACCAGGGACCAAGTTCAACATAAGTTTCCTCATCTCATGGAGGAACTCAACGCAATGGGGACCATTGCTTCCTAAGGGGGGAGGAATGATCCAAGTGGATATTGGTGGCCACCCACCTATTCCACTCAGACCCCCACCATTGCTTCTTTCATTTTTTCAGTTTCCGCACAGTTTACTATTTTTAGCATTTTTTTGGGTCCTAAACTCTCTGAGCCGTTTTGAGGCCTTAAACAACATTTTTTGGGAAAACGGGGAGCAACATGGATCATAGATCATGTTTCTCACCCAAAAGTTGTATTTCTCAGATAGATCTTTCTAATGACGTATGGAACGCGTCAAATGGAGATCGTATGCCAAAGTTACGTCCCCGGGAAGTTGATGTACCAACTTACCCAAACGGGGCCCATAGTCTTGGCGTTTCATCTCCTAGGGTTAGGGATTTGGATGTTTAGGGTTTTCCATTGTTTCTCAATAATAATAGGCCTTTGAGCCTCATTGTAACACAGTTCAAAGGCCAGTAGCCGCCACATCTCTTCTCAGAGATAAGCTACCAACGCCCTAGCTAGTTTATTTCCATTCTGTCTGTAAGCATATTTCAGTCATTTGTTATTAATGAAATGAAGTCTTATTTCTACTGCATCTCTGCGTTTATGTGTATTTTTGTATTTCATTGTGTTCCTACATAAATCTGGATCACTTAGTTTCCTGTGTCGCCATAGGATCAACCTTTACATCGGGTATGGTTCCTTTGAAAAATCATCCTCCAATCATTTGGTTTTGAACCGGTCGAGGCTTGAATTATTTGTTCTTTCTTGAACTAGAATCTCATCAGTTATCAATATTTAATCCTCCCAGCTGCCTTTGTACTCTTCCCAGTATAATGTCAGGGTCAACGCCCGTTTCAATCATAATTTCTTCCATCTCAATGGATTTAGTCATTGCCTCCTCCAAATTATCCATTTGGGATGTTCTGATAACATATTTTACATTTGGGGGAATTTCATTCTTATAGAAACCAAGGATGATTGGGTCATTTGGTCTTTTATCTTCTAGAATCATACTCAAGGTTTTATTGAACTTGAGATTAAAATCTCGTATCCTTTCATTTTTCCTCAAACCAATCTAGGTGAAATCAGTGAGAAGGGTATGATAAGCAATTGGAGGGGAAAACATAGTCAGGAACATAGCTTCAAGGTCATTAAATGAGTGGATGGATCTATTGGGCAAGATTGTATACCATTCATACGCTCTTCTCGATAAGGTTTGCAGAAACAACCTTACCACGACATCATCATGCTCAACACGGTGAAAATCACAAACATTAAGAAATAAGTGGAGATGCATCTTTGCATCAATTGCTCCATCTCCAGAAAATTCCTTTAAGGTGCCCTTAGGGAGAACAAGGAGGTCATGTTGATCACTTATAACATTTAGAGGGGAATCTCTTACCCTCCTTCGATTTTTAAATCCTGAGTTTCCCTAATTCCTTGGAGAATCTCTTCCACCTCCTTGTCTCTCCTCATGATGCTCGTTTCGGGGTTATTTGTTTCTTTCTACCATGTTTGGGGAGACTTTAGGTCTAGGATTTTCACTTCTAATGATAGAGAGTTGCTTGCTTTTACTTTTGGTAATGGGTCCCTTGTATTCGTCCAACTTCAATCCCGACCTTGTTCATGTGCCGCTCTAGATAGCCTTTGATTTCTTCGGTCTTGTCATTCCTCTCTCCTCTGTCTTCAGAGGATTTATCTTTCTTATTCTTGGACTAAAATCCGCCAAGACCCTTCTAACTCTTCTCGAGTCTGGGTTGTTTTTATTACCAGATTGTACAACTGGTGTAGAATGCTTCTTTGATTATTCAATCCAATTTCCAAATGGGGCTGATTAACCTGGGGTAAAGTCATATATTCTTTCACAAACATTGGGCCAGGTTCCTAATTTTCAGTTCATGTTCCCCAGTATGGTCACCAAAATTGTTTACGCTTGAATCTGTTAGGATTGAAACAAAAACCTCACGAGGATGTAAATCCCCCTGCGTTTTTATAGAGGTGGTACTCCTCTTTAGATTTTTTTTTTGAGATCTTTAAAATATTCAAAATGTGGGACTTGACAGAAGTCCGTTATAGTAATTCAAAGAAACCATAATATTACAATAAAGTAAAAGGAAAATGTTGTTGTTTTATTTTAAAGGAAGTTCCCGAGAAAGGACCAGGAATCACACATTTAAAGGAAATAAGAAAAATTCCCCCACTTCCATCATAGTTTAAGATAAATATTTCTGATCACATAAAAATAAAAATAAAAATAAGATGATCTGCATGAACAAGATAAATTTAACAGAGTGGATACATGGGTAGCTCAAATAAAGATAATGATAGATCAACCTCAAATACTTTATATTCTGAAAAAAGGGTTACAAATCATAGTTGAGATTGTTCCCGAAGTAGTTCTCTTGAAATTTCCAAAAATATATAGTTTATTAGATATTCTTGAAATTGTAAATGCGTTTTTCTTAAAGAATGGGATTGGGGCTCCCACAGACCATAAAGCAAACAAATACAAAAAATAATCTTTTAGAAAGAAGATGGTGGGCGATAGAAGGATCAACAAGACATTGTAAGAAGAAAAAGGAGTTATCAGTCTTCATTTAAACCTTTCTAGTGAAAGAGGTGGAATAACTGGATGAAGGACTTGATAAAGAAAATAAGTATATGATCAACGTAAACATACTATGATGGTCGCTTGTGTGTTCATTTTCTCATTGATGTCCTTTTATCGTTTTCATTGACGGTTATAGGAACCGTCTCAACTGCTTCTTGCCCTCCATTTTTCAATTTGTCGATAGCCTTCTTGAACCATTCTTCGATGTAAATTTTCATAGGTGTTGTTATCACCAAAGTCACCTTCCTGACTGCTACAAGGGCCATAGTTGGTTCACTTGAAAATGATAAGATTTTGACATAAAAAGATGGTAGGTAGAAAGGAAATTTAGACTGATAGGTTTAGGAAATAGATGCATTTACTAAACTCCTGAAAGAACAGATGCAATACCTCATAAAATCAAAAGCATCCATACTGAATTTAGATGAAAAGACAATAACAAAGGAACATCTTAGGTTTAGAGGGTGGAAGTCCAAATTTGAAAATGAAAGGTTCATAAGATAAAGATGGTAATCCAGTTTTAGAACCAAAGTATTTGAAATATAATTTACAAGACACAGGTGATGTGCAATGAAAATTCCATGGGATATTAGCTGGATCAAGGAAACAAAATTCATTGCAAATCATTTCATTACATGATCCAACTGGATATCGATGGCCACCCACCTCTTCCAACTAGGTCAAAACAATTTTCTGACAATTTTGACAATTTACTATTTTTAGCAGTTTTAACTTCCGGGGCCATTTAGAGGGCGTAAATGAAGGTTTTTCAGGATCGAACTTATCAATAATAATTGAAGGCATGAATGATCCCCCAAAATTAATCTTCCCGACAATATCTTTCCAACGAGATATCATACTCCTAAAACAAATATCGTATGCAAAAGTTACGACCCCGTGAAGTTGATGTACTAACTTATCCAGACGGGACCCACATGACTTTTCGCGCTTCATCTCCTAGGGTTAGGTTTTTGGATGTCTAGGGTTTTTGGCACTTCTGTTTATTGTAAAAAGGCCTTTAGAGCTTCATTGTAATCATCTTCTTGCGAATGAGCATAGCCGTCACATCTCTTCTCATAGATAAGTCGCCACCATTCCAACAAGCTTGTTTCCATTGCATTTTGCAGTTTCAGATTATTTCCTTATTGAATAGAAAACCAATTTTACTGTATCTCTGTTATTTTGTGTTAAGCACCTGTTAATAATTTGTAGTCATTTCATTCTTCTCATAAAATCCGGATCAGTGGTGTTGCACCCTTTTTGTCACCTTGGTGAGCAAATAAGAGGTGCTTACATGCCCAGTTGGGTCTTGCTGAGCATGACAGCTGTAGAGGAAAGAGTTAGAGAAAGAAAAACAAAACTATAAGCAAGAATTAAACTAATACAAAAGAAAATCATAAGCATAGGGACATAGAGATAACAAACACAAATAGACCCATGTCACCAATGTTTTTAGGCTGATCTATTGATGAAATCAAAGCACCAAGAAGAAAGGGGACTATGAGTCCCTTGTTCCTCCAAGGGAAGGCTCTTGGACCCTCACAAGCTTGCTCTCCTTACAACAAGAAAAATGAAAATGGTGGTGAAAAAACTCGTTGAAAATCCACTCAATGGAGAGGTGGATTGCTCAATGAAATGGTGCCAAAGTGCTCTTGTCAAGGATGGAGTCCTTAAAACAATATAGGCAGCATAACATTACATGAAATTCCTTGAGAAAATGAGGTGCATTCATGGCTTTTTATAGCATTGCTTTGGGCTTTTGTGTAACTGCCTTGTAGTGTGAAAAGAGGCTATTTAGGGCATTATTAGGTCTTTGACCAGCCTACCATGCGGATTCAACTCAGATTTGAGGGTCAAATCGGCTTGGGAGCTGATCCATAAGTGGTTGGGAGGCCGACCACTTCAATAAATGCATCGTTTAGCAGGTGCGCGACTTTTTGCGATAACAACCGCGCATCATGCGCGTATGCGCGCATGATACGTTTCTATTCCGCGCATGTGCGCGCGCGCCCAACTTCTGTAAAGCGCTCTTCAATTTTTCACTACTTTGTATAGTTTTTGACCTTTTTTGAATGCTGTAAGATTAATTCAAAGCCATGAATGACTTCATTGCTGTTTGACGATGCTGAGTTCTTGTCGCCACATGCGGACGAAATTTCAGTGATAACAGATGCCCCCTGATGGATGAGGTTAGGAGCATACGTATAGCCGAAATTCATCAATGTTTCTTCTACTGAGAATGTTGTTGTAAGATAGAGCAATAGTGGGATCGTTCAGAGCAATCCTTTGGAGGAGAAAGGAACCGGTAGGACCCGACCTTCCATAAGGTGCGTAAAAATATACAACTGTGTACAAACGAGGCGGGCATGGCCCATTCTCGTGTGATGTAACTCTAGAAAAAAGATGACGGAAGCGTTGGTGTAGACAACTGCAGCGCCCTCGGGGGCGGTCGTGATAGAGGCAGAAGACAATTCTGCAAATGAACATGCTCTGAATCAATAGGTATTGATCGCGGTACTGAGTAGTGGCGATGGTGTGGGCATTGACAGCCCTGCCTAGTTCAGAGGTCTTCGGCAAATAAAAGAACTAACTGCAAATAGTCGCAAAGTAAGACCCACCATAACATGAGAAGGTGTTGGCGTCGAATGTTACGGGGGTCAACGACAGAAGGGAGCAATGGTGTTTCACCCTGTGCCGTCCGAGATTGCTCATTGAATGGAGAATGAGAATCAAGATATTGTCGCCCTTCTGGAAAATTGTGCTGATGTCGACAAAAGGGGAACGCGACTCCCGGAAGCAAAAGGGCTTCATGGAATCTACTGAGGTGAGGAAGTGGCAGAGGTACATGGACGAAATCAAGAACCGGGAAGACTCAAGACTTCCCTTGGTTGGAGGATGTATGAGATAAAAAGTGGCCGCAACCGTGTAACGAGGTCGAGTATCAAGGGGACGACAAGACCGGGGATAAGTTGTGCCAGAGGCGGGACAAGATGAACAAATTCAGAGGGTAGAGGTAAGTGACATGTGGGGTGCTCTGAAGGTATGGATGATGCCGACAAGAGTAGATGATAAGTAATGCTCCAACCAAGGGTGACATGGGTTGCATGTGGCCAAAAGGAAGCAAGTCGCCAAAGGTGATGACAAAAAGAGAATGTAAGGACTGGAAATAAAGGCGTTTGTACAATAAATAATGAATAATGTTGGGGAGAAATGTACAAATACAAAAACGGGTGCCCCAGTGTGATATGGGTGGCCCTTGTAGGGCATAATGTGCTTGGAAGACTGATGAAGGGTGGGGGCCCCATTGGTGAGTTTCTGTATGAGGTAGGTGAAATGAAGGTAAGTTCGCAGATGGGAAAACTGATTGTGGATGAAATGGAGGGTTCATGATACTATGGAGGTGCAGGTAAAAAACAGAACCGTAAAGAGATAATCTGGGAGTCCATGTGGGAAAGCTAGCAAAATGAGGAGAAGGAGTATGTGGTTGATTCACGACATGATGAAAGACTATCGGGACTCCCATCCCTAAAGGGTAATGAAGAACAACATGAGTGTCAAAAGTGCCAAAAGGTGCTATGAATGGGACAACTCATGTGGGTAAGAATGCTACCGGGTAACAGTACCGAAGATGCAAATGGAGGTGTGGGTACTGCAGAGCCAGGAATGAGGATTCTAAAGGCCAATATCAGAAGGTGTGACTGGAAATGTAAATGCAATATAGCGAGAGAGACTACATACCAGTGCTGAGTATATACCTGAAGGGATGATGTCGATGAATGATGAGCAAGTACCTGCACACATAACAACCAAATACCCAAAGTGAACAACATCTGAAGAGAATCAAAGATATGAGCATGTATTTGATAAATGTGACTATACGCGTGCGTACCTGACCATGATATGAAAAAAAGGTGCCCCGGGGGCTCAGGATAAAAAGAGACCCAGGGACTGCTGTGATGTAGGTGACGGGACGCTGATCCCGTGGCTGAAGACGGTTTGAAAAATGGACACCTTGGGCTCCCGGAATGGTGAGTGGAAGTTTGGCAAAAGGCCTATATATAGTTGTAGGGCCCACATTGCCACCTCATTTGTACCTGCTGCAATAGTGAGTGGATAAGAAGTTTCCAGAGGAGATTTTTAGATTCAGGGAGGATGAGGTAGCCGATTGAGGATTTGCGAGTATCAGGTTAGTGGTCTGATCGTCTTGCATAGAAATAGGTTTTCAATTTTTGGCAGGGTTTGTACGGGGGGTCGTATAGGGGTATTTAGGGGATGTGGCCCCCCCATGCGTGGGAGACTCGGTGAGAGGTGCGCATGCGTGCGTGCCTGTACACCGATTATACACGCATGGGTGTGCGATAGGGGGAATTTAAGGTGCGCCCAAAGGGCGCGCTTGTGAGTTGAACAGGCGCGCATCAGTGCGCGCCTGTAGGTTTGACAGGCGTGCACCAGTGCACGTCTGTATGGTGAACATGCACGCGTAAGGGCGCGCCTGTGAAGCAAACAGGTGCGCACTGATGCGCACCTATTCCGTGTATAGGTGCGCATATATGCACACCTGTGCAATGAACATGCGCACATGTGTGCGCGCCTGTGGGAAAAAAAACCGCGCCTAGGAGGCAAGGTTGATGGGTAAAAAGACGAGTCTTTTTTATGCTATTGATGGTTGCATGAGCTGATATAGGACTGTGTGTTGTCTGCAGGTGGACCGTGGTGACGATGCCAGTGCAGTGGCGAGAGCGAGACTGGGCCCAGTTGCGAGACGTCGTGGCCATTGAGGGGCCTGGCATGTGTGCGACTTTGGAAACCTGTGGGTTGCTAAAGTTCTTTGAGTGCCCGTTGATACGGGCACAGGAGTATTTATTGCAGTTCTTGATCTAGATGTGGAGTCCAGAGCTGCACTGCTTCCTCATGTGAGGAGAGCAGATCCCCTTCACTGCAGTGGAGGATATTTATTTTCTGACTGGGCTCCCCTTTCGGGGAACGCCCCTACCGGCAGAGCCTGTGTTGCCTAGGGATACAACCCTTGTCACGATTGGCCAGCAATACTGCTCAGGTCGGGACTTTTTTTCTGGGACTGTGGTGAGTATAGGGGCGATAGATTCCCTAGCGCATCGCTGTATAGCAGCGATGATTGTGCAGATATATGGGTCGCTAGCGACCCAGCGGATTAGTGGTGGCCAGCTTTTGGTGCTGGAGAGAGTGGTGGCCGGCGAGCGGTTTTCTTGGGGGTTGACGCTACATGCGCGGATGGTAGCGTAGTTGGACCGCTGTCGGTCCACAGGTGCAGGAGAGTTTGCATTTGGGTCTATCCTAGTGGCCTGGTTCTTAGAGAGGGTGCTGATGTTGCGCCGGAGGGTTTTACTGGAGATGCCGGGGGCGCGAGAGCCGCGATTGAGGTGGTGGTCGACCATTTTGCTTCGTCACGGTGGTGGCGAAGGTGGCCACTTCTTTTCAGCAGAGGCGACAGGGATATGGCGGCAGATGCCGCAGGTGATACTTCGGTACCCCTATGTTGGGGTGGACTTCCGGGGTGACCCGGACATGGTGTTACCTCCAGGGGAGGTTTTTGACCATCGAGGTATGTTTAGTATATGGGTATGTTGTTGATTTTATATTTGTCTTTTGAGATATCAGTCCATGTGTATATGATATAGATGCTAATACTATCTGTTGTGGTTGTTTTTTTCATGTGCAGATGTGGCACCTCGCGGGCACGAGGTAGAGATGCAGAGAGCACCGGCTCATCGAGAGCCGGAGAAATTACCGCAGGGAGAGAGGCGCCGACAGGAGGGTGCTGTGGGGCGACCACCTGAGCCAGAGCGGGCAATGAGGAGGCGCCGATATGATGACCCTGGTGCGGGGCCATCACACGCTCCTCCGATGACGGCCGGAGTGGATTATGATGACATACGCCGTCGTCTGGAGACGGTTCTACAGGATGTGCCTGAGGGCATGTGGACGCGCATCCAGGACGAGGGTTTCCTGGAGCAGTGTGTAGGGGTACCATCCCCATGGCGGGCCATAGTGCGACAAGAAGCAGTGCTTGCGGCTATGACGAGTGGACGCCTGCCGCCAGGGCAGGAGGGTCCTGTGGGTGGTCCACCACCACCTGGGGCAGGTGGTGGTGGGCCACCACCTCCTCCTGAGGGAGGAGAAGGTGGTGGTGTGATAGAGGCACCCTGAGTGGTGTATGATGTACATTTTTGTTTTTGTTGTATATAGGTTGGTGAGCCCATTTTTTGTACCGAGGTGTTACATTGGCCTGCGGATACATGTATTTTTGTATGTAAACATTCGGATGGCCTGATGGGCCTTTATATATATATGAGTATACATATTTTGAGATCCTGATGTTGTTTACATGTGTTTTTTGCTGATGATTGTGATGATGTCTATTCTATATATATGCTGTGACAGGATTTGTGAGATGTTTATGTATGTGTAGCTTGATGTGATATATGCCAATCTAACACCATGTTATCTATTTGATCTATTGTTTGATTCAATTGTCTTGGAATATGTGTAAATGTAATGGAATCAAAATGTCGAGATAAAAGCCTAACCTGTAGGTATTTGCGAAAGAGGCACGGATCACGTACACGGTAAACATTGTTGAGCTGGAGAACGACTAGTTGAGAGTCGAGGAAGACGCTAAGGTGATGAATATGATGACGCTGGGCGTCGGCCAGGAGGCCAATAACCGCCGTGTATTCGGCTTGGTTGTTGGTTGCTGGCCCCAAACATATGCCGCTTGAATGTATCATTTCATGTGAGGGGGTGTAGAGAGCCCAAGCAGCCGAAGTGAGATTTTGCGTCCAACGGCTGGCGCCATCGGCATAACCAATGTGGTAGGCTGGTGGAGGAAGCATCTGTCAATAGCACAAAGGATAGTTTAGACGAGAGGGGAGAAAAAATATTAAAAACACTAGCAAAGAAATAACCTAAAGTAGAATGACTACTTTTAAGCATAAAATTTCTTGAGATACAACCCATTGATGGGTTCTTTAAGAGAGAGGCCTCCGGGAGAGGCCAGGATATATGCCCCTTTGGTGAGACAATGTTGGATAATGTAAGGGCCATGCCAAAGTGATTCGAATTTGCCGTGGCCAAAGGTATCATGAGCGATATCATAAGCCAGGATGAGGTCGCCTTCGTGAAATGATCGAAGGTTGACATGGCGATCAAAGGTAGCCTTGGATCATTTTTTAGCTGCCTCGTTGTTCTGTAAGGAAGATTGACGATCTTCATCCAGAGACTCCAAGTTCAACAAGCGCTGTAGTGTCAACGGTGTTGTTGAAAGTGGGCATAGATTTGGCCCATTTGGTGAAGTAATAAACGACGACAACAATGTATTTGTGACCATTGATGGAGGGGGGATTACAAGTTATAAAGTCGATGCCCCATTTACAAAAGGGGCCGACCGTAATGACAGGGTGAAGAAGAGTGGGGGGATCTCAGGCTTTGTTGGCATAGAGCTGACATTGCTCACATTGTTTCATGACATGAATGCAATCATGAAACAAGGTAGGCCAAAAGTAACCGGCTCGGATAATATTTTGAGCAGTGGATATACCCGAAAGATGGCCTCCACATGCGCCGCTGTGGCAGTCGTTTAAGACTCTGTCGGCCTCGTCAATAGTCAGGCATCGACGAAGGATGGTGTCGACGCCCCGCTAGTATAGGATGTCTCTGACGAGGAGATAGCGGGGGGGCTGATGGCGAATACGTCGACGATCATCTCGTGAAAGGTGGTTACCGAACTTTTGAGTTCGGAGGTAGACGAGGAGGTCGCCGTACCAAGGATCATCCGAAGTGATGTAAAAGAGATGTTCGTTGGGAAAGTCGGTATTGACGGGGGCACTGGTGGTGTCAGAGGGGAGGGCCGTGACAAGTTCGGCGAGAATGAGGGCCTTCTTACTCTTAGGTGTTGAGAACTCGAGGTCGTACTCCTGAAGGATAACGATCCATCGAGCGAATTTGCCGTTAACCTGTCGATGGTTGAGCAAGTACTGCATAGGGTTGGAATCTGCGACGACCTTTGTGGTGCGAAGCAGAATGTAATGGCGCAGTTTCTGGACTGCGAGGACAACTGCAAGAGCAAGTTTCTCTTCGTGTTTATACTTCAAGGGTGGTCCTGAGAGGTTCTTACTAACGTAGTAAATGATGTGTTCACGATTGTCATCTCCGAGCTGGACGAGGACGCCGGCTACTGATACAGCTGATGCTGATACGTAGAGGATGTAGTCGCGATTATAGTCAGGTGTGCTAATTAAAGGTGCATTTGAAAGTGTTGTTTTAAGATCGTTAAATGAATGTTGGGCATAGTCGTCCTAGTGAAAAGGGATGTCGTGACGTAGTAAGCGGAGGAAACCGTGTGCGCGTATGGCGTAATCGGGAACAAAGCGTCTAAGAAAGTTAGATTTGCCCTGTAGACTCTGAAGTTGTCGTAAATTCTGGGGAGGTGGAATTTCGGTGATAGCTTTGACTTTGAGGGGGTCCACGGTAATACCGCTTTGGGAAACAATAAAATCGAGGATGCGCCCTGCGGTGACGCAGAACACACACTTGAGAGGATTCAAGTGGATGTTGTACTGGCGACACCGTTGAAAGATGATTCGTAAATCATCGAGATGCTGGGTGCATTTCTTGGATCGAGCTGTGAGGTCATCCAAGTAGGTGAGGATGATTTCAGCCAGATCGTGAAAGATGTATGTCATCGCCCGTTGGAAGGTTGCGCCGGCATTCTTTAAGCCGAAAGGCATGACACGATATGCAAAGGTACCCCATGGGGTAGTGAATGCGGTTTTATACTGATCGGCTGGGTGGATTTGAATTTGGTTATAGCCAGAGAATCCGTCCATAAAGGAGATAGCTTCGTGGCTGGCGCAGTCGTCGATAATTTGATCGATGAAAGGCGTTGGAAAGTTGTCTTTGGGACATGCGTTATTGAGATCGTGAAAGTCTGTGCAAACGCGGATAGTGCCCTGTTTTTTGTCGACGGGTACAGGGTTGGAAACCCATGAAGTGTAAGCGATGGGGTAAATAAACCCGACCATAAGTAATTTTTCAATTTCGGCTTTGATAGCCGCGGCTTTGGATGGGTGTAGCGGTCGTTGTTTCTGGCGAACTGGTGTGATGTCAGGCTAGGTTTCGATGCGATGCTCGACAATAGAGGGATCGAGGCCAGGCATTTCCATGTATGACCAGGCGAAAATATCCCTATATTTCTGGAAGAGGGCTTTATATGCGGCGATTTCCTAAGGAGTGCAAGTAGCTCCAATGATGATTTCTTCGACGATGCCATTTTTAATGGAAATGTTGATTTTGATGGTGGGGGAAATGTTGGCCATATTACCTTCTTCAAAAGCATCAGGGGCAGGAATGGGATTGTTGAACCAATATATAGGTCCTGACGAGAGAAAATCTTTTGTTTCAACCGCGTAAATGGGATTTTGGTTAGGAGGCATGAGGGCTTCCTGTGGCGAGAAGAGTGCACGGTGATGTAGCGCATCCCAGGGAGAGTCTAGGTGATTTAACTCTTCAAGTATTTCCTTGTCGCAGTGAAAAAATCGGGAATACAAAGGGTCATGAGGAGTGATCTTAGTGACAGTGTGGTTGCCCCCAGCTGGAGGAGCAGAGGGAGCAATGCTAGGAGATGGTGAGGGTTCACTAGACATAAACCATATATTGAAGTACTGAGGGGTACCCGTGGTGGTTGGGTGGAGAGTGTTCGTAGGAGGATGCGCAGGAGAGTTGGGGGGGTTACAGGGTAAGTCCTCAGAGACATCATTGAAGAACCATGGAGGTGTTGGGAGTGCCTCGGGCTCGGGAGAAATGACTTGAAGATCCTCCAGTGACAAGGTAATGTCAACGATCGCTTCTGCGGGTTGGTGAAGCAGGGCCAATTGACGTTGCCTATATTCAAGGATCATAGGACACTGGTATGTAAAATGAGCTAATGAATCGCAGAGAGAGCAAGGGAATCTCATGCGTTCATTGACTGAAGTGGTGACATAGCGAATGTCAGTGATATTTGTTGGAGAGGACGTAGCAGGGCGTGGGTTGTTCTGGAAATTCTGGCGTACAACTGCTAACGTCTTCCGGAAGCGTGGCAGTGCTGGGCAATGATGGGTATAATGGCCATACTCTAAATAGATAGCACAAGCATATTTGGTCTTCAACCCTTTACTACTGGAAGGGTTGGTGGTAGTAGTGGGACTAGCAGTAGTGATGGGTGTTGTGGGAGTTTGATTGGGGGGGATTAAATTTCGTAATTCAGGTAGCGATGGACAATTGTTGGTTTGGTGGCCCTCTTTCTCACATAGTGCGCAAGGTGGTGGGATGTGTGGAGGAAGGGGAGCGGTGGGCTCCTTCTTCTTCCTCCTGCCCCCAGCTGTAGCAGGGGGGTTAGTGAGTATGGGGGTAGTGGGGGTAAGGACAGGAATCGTCATGGGGATTCCTTCCTGTGGGGGAAGGGATGGTCGAGGGACCATCTCTGGTGGGTGTAAGTACCAAACTGGGATTTCTAACACCATATTCGGTAGTGTGAGCGTGCCGGCTACCTGAAAAGCTTCTATACCTGGTGGAGGGTAAAAGAAGGGAATTTGAGTGAGGGGTTGGGGAACTGTCTCCCAAAAGGGACTATGCCCCTGAGGGGATGTGGATTCGTGGATTGTTGGGGTTGACGAGTGCGCAGGAGGCTCCGGCGGGAGTGGTTCTGCGATTATTGGGACGTCAGGAATGACTGAAGCCTCCTGAGGAGGACAAGCATCCTCTGTGTGAGTTCCGTTAGATGATATGACACACACTTGATTAGCAGGATGAAGGAGTGGTGGTGCTCCATGGTACGTCCCTAACAAGGATGGATCTTTAAAAATCCCAGGACCCATCTCGACTAGTGGATATGCATCTTGGTTTGTGTGGATGAGAGGAAGAATGTTATCGAGGTTGGCAGATGGGTTAGGCTCATAATGTGAGACTTGGTCGATGGTCACGATCTTCCCATTGTGAGGGAACATCATTGTCCGAAAGATGGAAGATGCCACTTCCTTCATAGCGTACATGTAGCTACGGCCGAACAGGATATTGTAATCGAGCGGAGCGTCGATAACTTCTATGTCAATGAGAATAGTCTTTCCCCTGAGTTCAACGGGGACGTTTTGGAAGAGCCCTTCGGGAGAGGATGGTCGTCTGTCATAAGCTCGTAATGTGATGGCAGAGGGTATGAGTTCTGGGGAACCAAGTTTCTGCCAGACTGTTTTGGACATAATGCATGTAGATGCACCTTCGTCGATGATACATCGATGAACTGTGATGTTCCGTATTTTCACTGGTATTTGAAAAGCGATCAAGGCGGGAAGACGCGGTTCTCTGCTATCAAGATCAAAGGTGATGAGTCAAGTATCTGCAGGGTCGATTGCCCCTAAGGTGGAAAGTAGAGATTTCTCCTGCGTAGGACAAGTCTGGAGAACTTCCAAGACTGACATGGCAGCCGGGGATTGCGCTAAGTCGTCTACCAAGCTATAGTTGTGAGCTGCCCTAGCCTGTGGGTTGTGGACATTCCTGTGCAATGGGATGCGCGGGATGCGAAGTGGTGGTTCGACAGAAGGGCGAGGGATCACCAACGGGGGTCTCGTTGGTGTAGGGTTTGTCTCTGGGTTGATGGGAGGAGACTCAGCGGGTGCATGATACTGACGATTACGGGTTTGCAGAAGGATTTCTTCCTCACTGGTGAGGAGAATTGTATGTTCTGCTGGATTGTTAGGGTTGTGGTATTGGCCTACCTGAGGTGGGGGATGTTGTGTGTCCTGTTGGGTGTTTATCACACCTTGATGTGGAATAGGATTTTGCAGTACGGTGGGAGGGGATTGTTGCACATATTGTTGTGGTTCCTGCTGAGGGGCAGTTTGTGCAGGAGAATGGGGAAGACTACCCGAGTCTTTCAACCATTTGAAATCAATGATCTGGGGGAAATGGTGAGTGTAATGACCGAACTCACCACAAAGGGCACAAGGGAAGACGGTTTTAACATTATTCCTCCCTTGGCATTTTTTATTATTGCTCCCTTGGGGGTTTTGGTTCCCTTGGTTCTGGTTGCCCCCAGTGGGTTGGTGTTGTGGAGGTTGATTCCCGCCTTGACCTGGGTTGTTGCTATTCATGTTCCGTCCTTTCTTCTTGGCATTGTTCGATGGATGAGTTGGGTTGGCTGTGTTCAACTGTTCAAAATTTTGGTATTGTTGAGCAACAGAAGGTTGAACAAAATTTACCCCCACATGAGGATGTGGGGGAGCCATGGGTTGTGGAGGACCAGGAAATGGGAAATATGGATTTTGTAGTGGTACCAATCCATAAGGTACATAGGAAGGCGTATTTCTTTCACTAGTACTATAAGATGATGTTGAGGGAGTACCGCTGTTTGGGGGAATAGGTGGATGTATGGGAGGTGCCGGCGGTGGTCCACTGATGGGTGGAGGTATAGCAACATGATATGGTTGTTGATAAGGGGGTGGGGGGTAATAAGGAGTGCCCCCATATGCTGGCGGGTATTGAGGTGTTCCATACATCGGTGGTGGTTGGGGTTGTGGACCATGGTGTGTGGTGGCACCGATTAGTCCGTCTGCTAAGTGAGACATCCCAGGTTTGTCTTGGCCAAATGGCACAGGTTTTGGAAGATCAGGAAGTACCATGTATAAGTACCCTGATTGTGCATAGATGAGGTCATACTGTTGGGCCTTACTGATGGCTTCCTCTTCGGATTGAGGGAAGGTGGAAGCTACATCCTTTCCAAGGAGAGAGACAAGTGATCTAAGAAACCAATCGAGACATTGTTGCTTGGTGGTTTCCACTTTACACAAACTACGTCGCCTATGCCACTCATGAATGTGGTCAGCGATGTGTGTGGATGAAGTTTGTTTGAAGTTAGACAGTAGTTCTAGACCATTGCCATGGCAGATGGGTAATTGGAAGAAGGTCAAGAATGCTTTGGCCAATGAATCAAAAGTCGCATGGGACCCTGATTTTTCTTCGACATACCATTTGGCTGATGGGCCAGTGAGTGTGCGTTGAAATAATCACAGTCTGATGGAATCATCCATAATGCTATTGGAAGAACACCATAGATGAAAGGTCATGACATGGTTGGCGGGG